>VDFB02004109.1:0-22154 GCA_007258455.2 Sequoia sempervirens | reverse complement strand
AAAAATATGGAACTCTTACATGCAGAGGATCTCAAATCCCTGAGCTCTATATTACATGCAAATTACATACATACAAAAAATTACCCAAATTCTCCTTTCATAGCATACGAACTTCTTTTCCCAAAAAGTTGCTCAAAAATCAGAAACTAGCCCATAAATAGACCTATTTCAGTTTGGAACCAAAAACAACATTCATGATAAGATTTTTTTGGCAATTTGGCGCCAAAAGCTACGATTTGAAATTCAAAACTAAGTCCTAATTCAAAAATTGGCAATTTTCCAAAAATCGACCAACTTTCAGAAGCCATAACTTTTGATCTGGGACTCCGTTTTTTGAACTATTTGTACCGTTGGAAAGGTCTCGGAGTGAAGAACGTGCTAACAGCCCACTTTTATAGTTCCGATGATTTCTGGGCCCGTACGGGACCATTTAGTGCCTCAAACTGGACTCAGAAGGTTTTTAAGGGCAAAAAGCAGAAACTGAAACTTTAATAACTTTCAAACCGTGAATGATCTTGACCTGATTCTTTCGTGAAAGTTCTTATTTTTCCATCATGAACCTTCCCATAAATTTTTGTGTTCGTATGCCTTAAAATTCCCACCTGCTAAAAATAGCAGTTGAGCAGAAAAAGTAGAAAAATAGTTCTGAAAGTTGGAAACTCTTATTCGACGAAAAGGGTATCCAAAAATGCAAAAAAATCTACAAAAAGAAAACGATAGGAACATAGATGGAAAGCATCTTTTTGGGTGATGCAAGATTGCCCTCACACCACTGGATGCTCCTACATTAGATACCTATACATATACATATATACATACATATACATGGACATATATACAGATATACATACATATACATATACATATACATATAGAATATTGATTGTTGCAGTGTTAGAAACTATACTTTGATTAAGTTACATTGTCAAAAGAGTCATTGTGCCATTGATTTGATAGCAAATGGGAAAAATTTATTGTCCTCATATCTTATCTATCATATTGTAGTATTTTTTTTTGCATATGCATAGACATACACATATGCATATACACATGCATATACATACACATATACATATACATACACATACACATATGTATATGTATATATCTATTTGTATATGTATGTATATGTCTGTATACATATACATATGCATACATGTATACATATACATATACATACATATACATACATATACATATAGATATATACATTTACACATACATATAAGAATATATATACATATACATATATATATACATAGACATATATACACATATACATATAGTTATACATATACATACATATACATATATATACATACATATAGATATAGATATACATATACATGAAAGGTATCCTTTAATATGCTAGAAAGTAGGAATGCATATCTACTTCCACATCTATATGCTTTGTCAAGATGACCCATGTACATATACACCTAGAAGCGAACAAAACTAGAAACAACAACCCCAATTTTGCAACAGGTATAACATAAAGGGAAATCATACTTATGGAATTAGGATCTGAAGGATGGGGGGTCACGCCCTCAGAGCTAGACTTTGCAGGGGCACTAGTGGGTGCTACCAACAAATCAATATTGGGGGGCTCTGTAAACCCATCTACAAAGCCCGATTCTGTAGACATGGTTCTAGGAACTTATTTATAGTGACAAAATGTTGCAATTTGAGTTCACTAATTCACAACTCTCTTTCACAAATTAAAAAAAAGATGAGTGTGTTGCAACATCCAAATGGTAATTGGTAGACAACTTAGAAATATAAAATAATAACCATTCAACTTTTAATACTATTGAAACAACATGAGATACAACAACAAGAATCAAAATCCATTTTTATTGTTGTGCAAACAGTGCCAGGGGATACATCAACAAGAATTAAAAAAAAAATGCAAATGCATATACCCCTATATGCATCTCTCTATATTTGGCACTCCTTATATGTGCATGCATGCAGGCTTTTATTTTTTCTATATATGTGTATTTATGTAGATTTTTAATTTTTCTATGTTATGGCAAGAATCATATGGTGCAATAATGTGTCCAAAATGCATATAACATCACAAACTTAATTGGAGATTCAGTCTACATTGCTTGGTATTCAATATTATGGACAAAACATTTATTTGAAATACCCATGCAAAATGACTTACAGATTCCATAGCACAACAGTTTAGGAAACCTCAATTTTGTTATAGAAGGGACCCAAGGAAGATGATTCTTACAATACTGTAATATTAAAGAAACACCGCTACAACTCTTTTGACAATGCAACTTAATCAATATATTGTCTTGCCTTAATAACAAAAAAAAAAAACAATTACTCAAGAATCAGACATATGTCATGCTTGATTGTTTTCCTAATAGTTCTTTTATGATTTTCCTATCTATCTATAATATTTAATTCCAAATAATGGAGCTTGAATGTAGAATATATGCATGTATATATGTGTAGAAATAATTAAGTACATATATGCATTGAATTTCCCCTTTATCAACACATTTATAAACACACACATATAAGCAAATATATCTATCCATATGTACATATGTATATATGTATTTATATACACAATACTATATATAAAAACTTGTGTATAGCATATTTATTTCTCACTATCTAACTCCTCTGCTTGGAATTTATGAAGGAAAGAAACATCCAAATTATTTTCCCCCTCAATTAACCGACTGGGAAGGCTACAAATTCAAACCTTTTTGGTTGCTTATACCATATTGTCTACTTCAAAGTTTGGCATTAGTATAGGCAGCTAAAGGGTTGAATTTGAACCCTTCGCAGCAACTCAACTAAGGGAGAATCTAGTCTAGATGCTTACTTGCATTTTGAAGTGGGCCACAGGGGGACCTGCTTTGTATATATGGATATATATCTGGGTACATATATATTTTTAAATGTGGAATACAAAATTCAATATATATATACACCAATTGTAATGCAGTGGAACAACATGAACTAAATGCAATATTCAATGTTGCAATGGGGCAAAGTTTACTACAAAATATCCAAGAAAATATATTGATTCAATTGAATTCTCAAAAGATCCATCCTGGCATTATGAATATGTTACACATATTGCATGATTAAATGTTGGCTTCTCAACAAATAGAAACTTCAAACAAATAGCATATCAGCTAAAGATGTAAAGTTGAACAAATAAAAGAACTATTACAAAAACACTTAAAAGCCACCAAACTATATTTTTCTTCCATGCTTATACAAAAAGATTTTCAACTTCCCAAATCAAATATGTAAACCCAGCTCTTTATGACATTACTTATTTTCTTTAGGCTAATACAAAAATTATATGGTGCAACAATCTCCGCAAAATGTGTATAACACCATAGGCTTAATTTCAAATTGATTAATGCAACTATTGCTATTTTTTGCAGTTAAAGCTGCAATCCCATTCAACCAACTAATACGTGCATTACTTGTGTTGTGTGAATATGTTTTATGATATTCTTTCCTCCTATTTCAAAGCTCTATTTAATGTTCAGTTTTGGTATTCTCTCATTTTTTGTGGTTCCTAGGAGTCTTTTCCTAATAGTTCTTTTACAATTTCCCTAATTCTCTATAATATTTAGTGCCAAATAATGGAGCTCGAATTTAGAATATATGTATGTACATATGTAACCATTCAACCAACCTTTGATGTATTTCTTTTGGTGAAGCTGCCACTAGTTTCCTACAAATTGTAGCAAAAGACCTCTACATGGCGGAAGACAATTTTGAATCTACAACGGATCCTCTTATTGTTATCAAAGGCCTTGTTTACAAACCTTTCCTTGTACAAATATGTTTAGTATGGGTTTCTGATCATCTATGATGTATTAGGTCAGGAGAATAATTATATGAGGTGACCGTAAATCTTTTTATGTAAAAAGACCTTGCCAATTTCTTTAAACTTATAGACAAATAACAAAATTTGAAACATATTGATACAAGATTCAACCTACATCCTTTGTTGGTAAATATTGAAGACAAATAGAGAATTGTATAAGAGGTATTAGATCTTATGATGGAAATTAGCTATAGGAATCTCGATCTGTAATTCTATCACTATCTAGACAAGGCATAACACCAATTTCTATGTAACAATTGGTTTCTCAATTGAAAATTCAAACTACATTATTTTCCACTAAATATTATAGAGAAAATAGGGAAATTGTAAAACAACTATTAAAAGAACAATTAAAAATCATAGCTAAATCATAGATGAGTCGAAACCCACAATAAACATATTCATAGAAGACAAGTAGGTTGTGTAAGACTTGGTTTGTCAATTCAAATTTGAAGCTAAATTCTTTGGCATGAAACCCATATTAAATAAAAATCATAAAGCCAATGAGTACCAATAATTTGCACAACCTGCCCACAAGGGCACATGCTTAATAAACAATTTGAGCTACATTGCCTAAGACTAAATTTTGAAGAAAAATAAAGAATCTGCAAAAGAGCTATTTCATGACAAATCCTCTTTTCGGTCAAGCCGACGGGGAACCTGCTAGAAAGTTCAAATAGATAAATTGAACAGATAAAAGAGATTTTAGAAACAATAACACTTACCAACTACCAAACTAATTTTATTTCCAACATGTTCATAATCTGAAAATGGTCCTATGTTAATGTGTCCCCTAACCAAAAAAATTAATGGATGGAAATAAAAATATTAAATCTAAGCATATTTATTGACCAAAGAAACAAGATTCAACTAAAATTACTCATATAGTAACAAGTATAAGGCCAAACATGAACAAAGATAAACTCACTTGCATCCCAAGCAAGGGACTATCAAAAAATATGCACATTATGTGAAAGGTGGACAGTGGGAAAAGGAATATCACACAACATA
Organism: Sequoia sempervirens; assembly: GCA_007258455.2. Classification (NCBI taxonomy): domain Eukaryota; kingdom Viridiplantae; phylum Streptophyta; class Pinopsida; order Cupressales; family Cupressaceae; genus Sequoia; species Sequoia sempervirens. Next base: position 17,266 of record VDFB02004109.1, on the reverse strand, counting down.
TTGGTGAAAGAAAAGCATTCTATGTAACATCTATAAGATCTATTAGGATGATACTTATGAATCAGATGCATTCCATTCTTTAGTGTTTTCCTTATAGTTTTTTTAAAATTTTCCTATTTGTTTATAATATTTAATGCTAAATAATGCAGCTCGAATTTAGAACATATGCGTGTATATATGTATATATATGTGTACATATATGTATAATATATATATACCTATTACCATAGGAGCAATTATATTTAAATGTTCTTTCTTTTGATGTTGGTCTATTGTTTTCATTATCTATGTATATCTTTGGCATTGCAGCCATTACCATAGGAGGAATTGTAGCTATCTATGTGTAGGGTTTAGGGTTGTGTGAAACCATTGACATATTGGAGATAAAATTACTCTGGTGGCTATTTACTGTTATTCTAATAACTCTTTTACAATTTCTCTATTTCTATATAATATTTAGTGTTAGGTGATGTAGCTCAAATTTCAATGGAGCTTATCGCGTTATACTGATGTTTGCATGGGTGTTTTGCATAGATGATTAATTTACTATTAAATATCTTCTTGTTATATGTTTATATCTTTGGCGTTATACCCATTTTCAAGACTATAAAGAGATTATTGCTCTTTGTGGGTGGAGAAATTGCAGTTAAATATTCTTTCTTTCATAAAAAAATATGGTTGGGATCAATAATTTTTGACACCCTTGTTTATTGTTTCTAGATATGTGTGTGTGTGTGTGTGTGTGTGTGTATGCATACATACATACATATAAATGGGTAAGTGCACCAAGATGGTTCCCAAAAAGGGGGCTTAAGTGGCCACTTTTTTTTCGAAATCAGGAAATGCTTACCTTGGGCATGAAATTGAGGATAGTTACACTCAAAATTTTGAGATGGAACAAAAAAAAGGATCAAATTTCTCCGAGTCTACTTTCTAGACTACTAATTTATTTTGAAAATGGTTGAGATTAAGGGGTTCAAAAGAGGGAAGTACACAAATTGGTGTTGTTTTTATCATAAAAACATAACATATCAACTCTTGTACGACCTGAGCACGGTGAAATTTTTTGTAGTAGTTTTAAAATCGCTATAGTCATAAGTTAGCTAATAGCTTCTAGTTGATGCACAATTTTTCTGATAATTTTTTAATGAATATTTGATTTTTTACTAATTTTCTAAGTGGGCACTTCCTAAAAAGCATAATTTTGGCTGTGCTCCCCCTAAATTTTTTTAAAAATAATTGATTTTTTTCTTTTTTAAAAAAAAATTGTAGAATGGATTCTAGTTTCTAAAAATGTAATTTATTTGAAATTTTGAAGAATGATTAATTTATAACAAATAAAACACCAAACACTGCTTTTTGGCAAAAAATAGACATACAAACAAAGAAATTATGGATGAAAGGCTTAACATTGTCAAAACTGAAAAAAATTACATTTTTGGATAGCTAAGAGAGAACCTAACATTACCCATGTTTTCGATTTTGTCGATATTGAACTAAATGCAATCTTGATGGTGAGCACGGACTCGATTATGTCAAAAATTGTAGAATTTGCAAAAACACGTCTCTGGCCTTGTTGGGAATGCCCTCCAAGCCATTGGGTTGGTATTCCAAGGCAAATAATTTCACTTTTTTCTTTTTTTTTAACGTGAAATAACACGCTCATGTTATAACATGAGCACATTTTGTAAAAAAAATTCAAAAGTGGCTAGAAAATTGGTACCCAACTTCATGCACCCATGCATATACACACATGTAGACACACACATATATATATACTATGTGCATCTTTGGTGCTATACAAATTTTGTACAATTAGTCCCTTGATATCTTTCTAATTGAGCTAACTTCAAATTCTTACAAAACAATGGTATAGATTGTGAGTTGCTACATAAAAAATTTATTCCTGTGTTTGCATATATACAATTGCACAACTATTGAGCTCCCATGGTTTTCATTTTCAATTAAGTTTTGGGGATTATACTCTTTTATACATGGGTGTTTTGCATAAATTATTAATTTATTGTTAATGTCTTCTTGTTATATGTTTCTATATAAAAAGAGTTGCATTAACTAGCATTTTGTATTATACAAAAATGGGGGAACTGTAACAGAGCTATTAGTAAAACATACATACATATATTTATGCATATATACATATCTATACACATGTATATATATACATACATACATGTATGTATACATACATACATACATACATACATACATACATGTATATATATACATATTTACACATATATATACATATGTACACACACACACATACACACACATATATATAGACTTAATTGAGACTCCAAGCTACATTAGTGTTATTCTAATACCTCTCTTACAATTTCTCTATTTCTCTATAATATTTAGTGTGAGGTGATGCAACTCGAATTTTGAATCAAGTTTGTGGGGTTATACTCTTTTCAACATGGTTGTTTCACATAGATGATTAATTTATTGTTAATGTCTTCTTGTTATATGTTTCTATCTCTGAGGTTAAAACCATTTTGGAGACTTCAAAGAGATTATCACTCTTTGTCGATGCAAAAATTGTAGTTAAATATTCTTTCTTCCACTAGAAATTGTAAAAGAGCTACTACATGACAAATCCTATTCATGGCTTGACTAATGGAAATCCCATCAAAAACTTCAAACAAATAACAAACAATTTTCATATCTATATATTTTCAATTTCTCCAACCATAGAAACCCATCACGGAAGACATCCATGGAAAATGACTTACTCATTCTAGAGAAAAATAGTTTTAACATAAAAAATAAATAAACCACTTATACAAAAAACCCAAGTAAAACAACCTACAGATTGTGTAGTACTATAGTTTTAAAACCCTTCAATCTACCATAAAACAGAGTGGAGGTCAACAATTTTTACAATACTCTGCTATCAAACAATAGTATCATTTTTACAATAGTCCACTATGAAACTAAAAACATAATGGCTTTTTCAAAAATGAAACTTAATCAATATACTTCTTCATACATTACATAGAAAATCTGAGCTACATTGGTTGGAATTAAATATTATAGAGAAACAAAGAAATTGTAAAATACCTATTACACAACAAATCCTATTCAAGGCTCAACTGACGAAAATACTATCAGAAACTTCAAACAAATAACAAACCCTCTATATATCCATATATATACAATCACTCCTATCTTAATCTACAATTGGGAAATAAAATTACTAACCTTAACCATTTTGATGGAAGAACCTAGATATAGCTACTATTGCTCCTATTGTAAAATGGATAAGGCCAAAAATGCATAGAGATAACTACAAACAATAAACCAAGAAAACAATTTACAAACCCTAACCATATTTCTTGATGAAAAAAAAAAAAATTCAACTACAATTTCTCCATCCACACAAAATGATAATGCCAGACATCCATGTAGAATGGCTTACAAATTCTGGACAACAAGAGTTTTAACATAAAAAATTAAGAAAAAATCTATACAAAATACCCATGTAAAATGACTTACAGATTGCAGAGAATGACATTTTAAAAACCCTCCAATCTGGCACAAAAAGTAGTGAAAGCTGATGATTTTTACTGTAGTCTCCTATGAAACAAACCAGGGAACCACAGTAATGATTTTTACAATAGTTTGCTATCAACCCAACACCACAATGGCTCTTTTGACAATGCAACTTAATCAATATACTTCCTCGCACATCATGCAACACATTAGTGTTCAAACCCTAGAACCTGCTTAAAAATAGAGCCAAATGTGATGAATTTAACAATAGCTTGTTATCAAACCAACACCACAATGGCTCTTCTAACAATACAACTTCATCAAAGTATACTCTCCCACATGCCAACATTCAATATTGCATTTACTTCATCTACCACCATCATGCAACAACATGATACATTGGCCCTCGCGCCAACAAACACTTACCATTCACCTTCCCCATATCTAGGACACCATTCTCCACCACCACCAACCCACGTAATTACCAAGGTCCACATCACCACAAAAGATCTCCCTGCTGAAGGCGAGACCGTCGGCAATGACAAATCCAATTCCCAGCTAGGCTGATGAAAATCCCGATGGAAACTTCAAACAAAATAGCCTATTGGCTAAAATTTTCTTTAATAATATCTTTGGACATCAATATATCTATTAATTGGTTTTCAAATCTACAAAACTTCAAATACATTTTTTCGATGAAATGATTTCTAATATCAATGTGATTACTCCTTTTAATACCATAATACCATATAATAAGACAACTTATTTTGAATCATAGAAAATAACAATAAATCACGCAATTCAAACATTCAAACTTTGTTTGATTGCTATTTTGTTCAACAAGTAAATATTAATGTGTGTTAATTTTTTTGAATGTATTTATAATTCCAACACATTTTAAAAAATAATTCTTCAATCTGTAATAACACAAAGATAAAGATTCCAAGATGATTTTTTTAATGTTCTTACCTATGATAATGAGAACACTAGGAAGACTATTTCTTGAATATATGTTTTTGTAACTATATTGTATGTAACATAACATATATTTTCTTTAGGTACTTTTGCATATATAAGGCCTTCATTCTTTACTCTTGTCCATACTTTATAAAAAATTGATCATAATCCATTCCTTTTATGATTTTAAAATCAACATTGTTTGTAAAACATCATTTATTATTGACACCACAATTATAAGTAAGGCTTCTAGATTCATACGCATTGTTATCTCAAACCTTACATTCTTCATCTAAACAAAGTTTTGATTATATCACATATAACAAATAATTCAACAAATGAAATTCGTAAATCATTTGTATGAGAGGAGATATCGACCTTGAACACTCATTTTTCTTTAAATATAATTGATATGATATTTTTTTCTTCTGAAGCTCATCATCTTCTGACCTCTTTGAACTATGATTCTTCCTACCTTTGTGGCTAGTCAATATATTTCCTTACAAGTAGTGGATAATCCAAATCCTTTTGTTGTGACTTCATACAATTCTATTCACTTGTTGGTTTGGCAACCTCCAATCAAGTAACTGACTTTCTTTGGTGCCTTTACAAATTCTAAAATTATCTTCTAGAAAAAATTCATCCTTGCTAGGTGGAAGCTTTAAAAAACTGTGAACACCTTTTTCTCCTCCTCCAATTATATCTTCCCTTAATATTTTTTGGATCAAGATGGTTTACTATGACCTTTAAACTAGGCTTCAATTTTTTGAGCTAATTCACTTCAGCATCTTCCTTATATATAAATGGACCCCTAGTAGTGATTAACTTCATTCTTTGATACCTTTAAAAAGAAAGAGAATTATTTCCAACTCCCATTAACTTCATTATTGGTAGTGAGAGTTCTATATACTATAGGAAAAATTTGTTCTAAATTTGTGATCTCTTCCTTTCCCAACTGTGATTACTTTCAATAGGACAATGTAGACACACAAAATTAGCATTATGCATATTCATCCGCTCATTGAATTGATCAAACGCAACAAATCCATTCATCAGGTAAATTGGATCTTTAGTCCTAAGGTTATTCATTCAAATAAATCAACTTGTCTCACATCAATCATTAATTAAATAAACAAAACTTTATTTAATTAAATCCCCAAAATCATTTCCATCCTTTTCTGAGTTAAATAAATCCAAATATTTGGGTCAAAAAGGTCAAACATCCTAATCATCATCCTAGCTAATTAATCCTGATTAAATGCTAATCCTAACCACTTGCATTCTCTAGATATTGCCACTTACACAAATAAATCAATTTATTGATTTATTAAAATCATCATTTTCACTCAACATGGAATCCATGAGGAATGTTCCATCAGGTTTGAATTCAAAAGGTAAGTTGAAATGTACATCCAACAAGTCATTTATGAGCTCTTACATGTCCCCTTCCAAAGGTCAAACTCAGCATTAAATCTCATTTCAAATTTGAAACTCCCTCTCTTGGGCACATTTCCCAAATCTTGCACATCCTCAAGCCTATCACAACTTGACAAGTGGCCTCTTCCTATTGGCTTGATCTTTGTCCCACATTCATCCATTTGGCCAATCTCTCATCAAGAAAATCTTTAAATAGTGGCATCATTCTTCAACAAATCCTCCACAATCTCCACAATCTCTTGCAAAGTCACTCTCCTTGAGAACTGATTTTTCCCACACCATCTTCATATCACATTCATAGCAATTTCATCATTTAGCTTAGCTTGATCAAGGATTGGGAAAGGGCTTCTTTCCATAGAAGCACCAATCCAATATGAGATGACTTACTTCATGTTTTTCATGTGCTTATTTAGCTTGCTTTTATCATTTGTTTGCATTTGAAAGCATTGATGTACCATTTCATATGGATGTTGTTATTTTCTTTGTTTTAAACTAACATGCCAATGTGTGTTGTTTTTTTTAGCAAAATGCAGATTTCACCATCTACAGACACCAATGTGATCTTCTTTGTTGTGATCTTCCTTTTATTGGCATATTTTCACTAATTGCCTTTGGTTGTGAATAACATTTTACAATAAAACCTTTGTTTCATTATCTCCTCTTTAACAAATGGTCCCTACAATAGTCATAACCTACAATCTATCCCTTTTATTAATTTGTTCTCCTTTTGACAGCTTTTTCCAAAAGATAGGGCATTGCTATCAGTTGAATGTGTGATGGGAAATAATTTTTCTTCCTTCTAAAACTGGCCTGGATACTTTAAAACCTCGATCTACCTCCTTGTGGCCTTTTCTTCCTCAAAACAATGCACTATTTTTGGTGGCTTCCACCAATTTTACCCATTTAAAAATCCTTTGACCCTCTTAAAAAAAATAGCTGGCTGTGCACTCCAATGCTAGTTCTTAGTTTCCTCCTAGATCTAGACTCTTGCTAGGCACCTAAATGTCTCAATTTTCCTGCCAAGGTCCATTGCACCCTAGAAGCTTCTAAAATAAATTTTCACCTACCTCCATGGCTTTCTCATCACTTCAATCATTTCCAATTTGAATTTGTAGCAAGTACTTTATCCTTTCGTATAAAAAAATCATATGTTCAAACTACTAGGTGCAATTTCACACAAGGGTATCCATGCCACCATAAATATATTCATTTGGCTTCAAACCATCCTAATCAACATTTGATAGACCTAGGTGTGACTAACAAAATGGTGGAAGATGAGCGCGGGCATGAGCAAGAGTAGGAAAAGGACTTTGAAAAATTGAGCATTGAAAATGGAGGTAGAGTAGGATCTGAGAAATCACAGGTGGGATCGGTGCTAGTATTGTGTAAGAAGCAAGGTGAGGCTGATCTAGAAGAAGCAAAGTATGGAAACAAAATTATGGTGGACCTAGGAGGAAAGGATATTTCAGCTGCCAATTATGTGGGTTCCCCTGTCGGTCAAAAAAGTGAAAAACCAAAAGGCATGGTGGGGACCACTGGTGAAAATTGAGGCAATCGTAAACCTTGGGCCTCTCTATTTGGAATTAAACCAAACAGAAAGTCATCTTTCCCTCCAGTGCAAAATATCTTTATCCCTGTGAAAGTAAGTTTGCAATTTTTGTGCCAAATCTGTTAATCGATCATAACATTGCTTTAATGGAAAGAACCCTGGTGGGGAAATTTATGGGTCCAAAACCAAATATTGAAGTGGTTAGAGAGTTTGTTAAAAAAAAATGGAGAACTTATGGAAATTTTTTAGTAGTGGCACTCCCAAAGGCCATTTTTGCGTTTGAATTCACTTGCAAGGAGGATATCTTGGCAGTAAGAAGTGGCAATCCATGGGTAATAAGGAAATCCTCCCTGGCTCTTAAAAAATGGTCTTCAAATATGGACCTTTTAGACTCTATTTTTTAGAATGTCCCAGTGTGGGTCAGACTCCCAGGTCTTCCCCTAAAATACTGGAACAAAGATGTCTTTTATGGAATTGAGAGCTCTTTTGGAGAGATTCTTTCTATTGATTCTATGACAACTACTAGAAAGAGGTTGGTTTTTGCAAGAATATATGTAGGGGTCTCTCAGAATGCTGACCTTCCTTCATCAGTCGAGATTCTATCGAATTTGGGCTCCTGGTCACAGGATATTGAGTTTGAAACTATCCCTTTTGCTTGTTTCAAATGTAGAAAATCTCGGCATTGGGCTAAGAAATGACCTTTAAATGCCATCAAAGAAAAGGAGAAGCCAGCTGGAACTTTGAAATTTGTATGGAGAAAGAAATCAGAAGGAGAAATCCTAGAGAATAAAGAGTCTAATATTCAAGGCACATCAAATGGGGTCGGTGGTGATATGGGAAGTAAGGGTGTGGTTCCATAGGAACTCCATCGTAAGAATTTTGAGGAAACCTTGAAAACTAAGGAAAAAGAAGTTAATGTGGAATGGGTGGTTGGCGAAGAAAAGCAGAGTCAGGATGCTAACCCTTTATTCCAAGAGATGAGCCCAATTGAGAATATAGAAGGGAACCCGGGTTTGGATGACATACCTATCCAGGGTATGTCCTTGGAGCTGAACATCCCTCTTCTACTCCCTTCCTCTGAAGGTTTTTTTCCTTCAGGTGTAGATCCCTTTATGGATCCTAATTCCTCAGAATTAGTTAAGGACTCCTATGATAATCAGGACCAAACTACTAAAATTTCTAGTAACTATTCAATCTTTCATTTGAATGGAATCATGGACACTTTACCCTAGGAGCAAAGAATTCTAACTGATAAGGAATGGGAATCAAGTAAAGAGACATAAAGTCAAGAAGATACAAACAAAGAAGATGCTTTATCTAAGCAAAAGAAAAAGAAAAAAAATAATGGAAGAATCCAAGTGGTATTTCTACTAGGTCAAAAGCTAAGGCAGACTGTGGAGCAACAAAGAACTCTCGTGGGAAAAAATCTATTAAATGGACAAGAGAGCATAATAGTTTTCAGGATATTGTGGATGACTTTCAGAAAACCATCTCGGAGTGTCTCCACTACCATGGTAAATCATGAAGATCATGTCATGGAAAATTAGGGGACTTAATAATCCCCATAAGTAGGATGTACTACACAATTTTGTTAGAGATCATAATCCTGATATTCTCCATATTCACGAAACTAAAATGTCAAAGGAAAAAGTAGAAAAGTTGAAACTGTTTTAGTATTGTAGTACGTATAGTAATAACTCAAATGGTGCTTCAAGAGGTATTTCTAATTTTTGGAATAGTCACATAATCAAAGGGGATCCGATCTTGGAAGGTACAAACCATATTGCTACTAGATTCACCCATATTAGGGATAATTTCAGCTGGATTCAATCAAATATCTATGCTCCCAATGGTACAGGTTTCAAAAAATCTTTCTAGTTGGAGCTGGCAGCCTTTTGGAGGATTTTTAATAGCGAGTCTTGGGTAGTCATGGGAGACTTTAATACTCCCTTACTGAATGAAGAAAAATTTGGAGGATCCCAGATCAATGCAGAAAGTAAGGAGGATCTTCAAAACTTTATTAACAGTCAAGCGTTGATTGATTTGGACTTGCAAGGTGCCTCCTACACCTAGTCGAACCAAAGAAAGGGTATGGATCTAATCCAAGTTAGATTAGATCAAACTTTAATCTCTGATCAATGGTTCTTAAACTATTATTGTTCTCTTAAAGCCCTTTCTAGGATCAGTTCTGACCATTTCCCCATAAGTTTTGTTGTGGGTCCTTTAAAGATTAAGAAAAATATCCCCTTTAGAGTTAAAAAAATGTGGCTTTCCCATCCTCTTTTTAAAGAGGAAATTAGGAAATGGTGGAATATTAATATCTTTGGTACATCTATGTTTAGAGTGGCTATAAAATTAAGGGAAGTTAAATTCAATTTTAAAAAATAGAAAAAAGAGTCCTTGGGGAACATTTTTAGGATTAAATCTGATCTTCAGATGGAGTTGGGGGAGACCCAATATAAAATACAAAAGGAAGGATATTTGAATGATATTAAGGAAAAAGAGAATAATCTCCTTATTAAGATGCATGACATCATTGCAAAAGAAGAGGAGTTCTAGAGACAAAGATCTAGAGATTTATGGTTATCTGTAGGTGACAAAACACTAGGTACTTTCACTTGTCGGCCTCAAAACATAGGGCGGTCAATAGAATCTCTCATATTGAAGTTGATGGTAATAGGTATGAGGAGGAGGAGGATATCAGAAGGCATGCTGTTACCTTCTACAAAAATATTCTTTCTGAGAATGAGGAAAATAACCAAAATGATCAAGATCATTTGATAGAGGCTATACCTTATGTGATCAATTAGGAAGATAACTCTATGTTGACTACTATTCCCTCTAGTGATGAAGTTGGGAAGGCTATTTTTCCTTTGAAGGGAGTAAATCCCCGGGTTCTTATGGGTTCCCTATGTTCTTTTTTCAATGGTTTTGGGAGATAGTTGGAGAGGATGTGGTGAATGCTATAAAATATTTTTTTGGTTCTAGAAGTCTCTTAAAAGATTTGAATGCTACTTTCCTGGTTCTTATCCCTCAGAAGCCTGGAGTGGTGAATTTTGATGCTTTCAGACCCATCAACCTCTGTAACTCAATCTATAAAATCATCTCGAAGGTTTTGACTTCCAAACTTTTAATTCTTTTGCCAACTCTCATCTCACCTCAACATAATGGATTTGTCCCTGATAGACAGATCCTGGATTCAATAGTCATAGTGCATGAGAATATCCATTCCCTAGTTGAATCAAATACTGAAGGCTTCATGTTAAAGCTTGATATTTCAAAATTCTATGATAGAGTTGACTGGAAATTCTTGTTTAAAATTTTAAAGGCATTTGGGTTCTACAACAGGGTTCTTCAATTGGTACAACAACTTGTGTCTACTGATTCTATCTCTGTTATGGTTAATGGATCTCCCTCAATTTTCTTCCAAAGTTCTAGAGGTCTAAGACAAGGAGATCCTATCTCTCCTATTTTATTCACTATTATAGCTGAAATTTTTGGAAGAAATTTGAAAAGACTGATAGATCAAAGATCCCTTGCTGGTCTTAAACTGTCCTCTAGCAATTTTATCTATTCTCATCAACACTTTGTCAATGATACCATGCTATTAGGAAAATCTATTGTTTTAGAGGGAAAGACTTTGAAATCTTCGTTGTATGCATGTGGAAGGGTGTCTGGCCAGTTGATTAATAAACATAAAAGCTCTCTCTTCTTCTTTAATACTCCTAAAAACAAGCTAAATAAAATTGTCAGAATCCTTGGTTGCAGGTCAAGGAGTCTTTTCCTTCCACCTATCTAAGTTTACCTTTAAGCCTTAAACCCTCAAAGTCCTGGATTTCGTTGGTTCAGAGGTTTAGTAAGAAGCTTGCTGGATGGAAAGGATCTTTGCTAAGTCAAGCAGGTAAATTACAACTCCTTAAAGCTACTCTTCAGAATATGTCGATTTATGCTTTAAGCCTCTTTAAAATCACTGCCAAGTTTGTGGATGCCATTGAAAAGATTCAAAAAAGATTTCTTTGGTTGGGTGTTGAAGAAAAAAAAAGGTTTGCTTTAATAAGGTGGGATCTGGTGTGTAGACCTAAAAAGGCCAGTGGTTTAGGTCTTAGAAAAATTAGAATGGTTAGCAAGATACTTCTAGCAAAACAAATTTGGAGGATATTTTCGTCCTCAAGGTAATGGAATGATATCCTGACAATAAAATATTTGGAGACTAAGAGATATCTTCTAATTAAGACGGACTCCCATCTTCTACCTAGAGGCTCAACCTACTAGAATAATTTGATCACTAGAAGAAAAGTTGTTGAAATAGGAGTGGGTTGGCAAGTTAGGAGTGGAAACCAAACTAGATTATGGGAGGATAGGTGGTTGTTCAATGAGCCCCTTATGAAAATTGAACCTTTTCGCAGGTGGGCTGAGATTTGCAAAGCTCTATTTGGTCTATATATTAAAGATTATCGGTTGAATGGAAAATGGGTGGATCTGTGTCTTGTTAGTCAGGCTCTTGCTCCTATTCACTCATCCTTGTTGGTTGTTAGACTTTTCCATGATCAGACAGAAGATTGTCTTGTTTGGATTGATGAACCCTTAGGCAATTATTTTTTTTCGTCGGCTTTTGCTAGGCTGTCTTCTGTCTATGTCCCTCCTCCCTTCTGGTCGAGGGCTTGGTTCAAACGCTTGGTTCCTAAAATCAATATCTTCTTCGGGATCCTTCTTCAAAATAAAGTGCTCACGATTGATAATCTTTGCAAGCCTGGCCTTCAAATACCCAACAGATGTTATCTTTTGAAGATGGAAGCAGAGTCAGTTTGTCATTTGTTTCTTCATTGTCCTTTTGTTGGCTCAATTTGGGAAAAATTCCCCTGTTACTGGCAATTATCATGGGTGTTCCCCTTTTCAATTGAAGACTTATTCATACAATGGAAAGCCCCGAATCACAATCCTACACTTCAGAAACTGTGGGATTTTTCCTTCCCTCATGTTGCTTGGGGTCTATGGAAAGAACGAAATAATAGAATTTACAGAGATAAAGAATCTTCGGTGTCCATTGTGTTTGATAAAATAATCAGATTATTGAAAGAAAATTTCAATACTATCCCCCAGAAGGTTTGTAATACCAAGAAAGTGGCTTGTTCGTCCTATGATCTTACGGTTGCTAAGGAATGGAATATTAGTTTTTATTTTTCTTGTGCCCCTAAACATGCTAAGAAGGATAGGGACGGTGTCTATTGGACTTTTATGCCCATAGTTGGATCAAAGCCAACTTTGATGGGGGTGGCTAAAGGTAGTCCTAGGGGTAAACCCACAATAGTGGGTTACAATTTTTTGAATGAAGAAAAATTAGAAATTCTCATAAAAAAATTTAAAATGGTTTACCCCTTCTAATGAAGGGGGTTTGAATGAACCACCCCCCTTCTAATGAACCCCCCTTCTAATGAACCCTCCCCCCTTCTAATGAACCACCCTCCCTTCTAATGAACCCTCTTTTGCACCATATAAGGGGGGTTCGAATGAACCCCCCTTCTAATGAACCCCCTTTTTTCACCTTCCCCTCCACCATTTCAAAATTTATGCATTTTTTTGACTATCAAAGCTTCGGAAGGAGGTGCAAATGGAGTCAAATTGATAAACCAAGTTGGATGATTGTAGTGATCGAAATGTGCTTTCCAACAACTATAAATTTAATATATTTTGTTTTTATTTTATATTTTATTTTTTAGTTTTACTGTACATAGGTTTTTCACCGAACCTCAAGTTCGATGAAAAATCATTGTGGAAAAATAGTAAATTTGAGGAAAAAAAATTGAAAAATATATATCCTCTAGGTATTGATGTCCTCGTTCTAACAAAAAAAAAATTGAATTTCAATACATACCAAAAAAGTTATGCGTGCCGAAGTGCACCTATGTCTAAATTGTAAATGTTTTGACTTCAAAACTTAATTAAAAAAAAAAAATTCAACAAAACGTTATGAAACAAAATGAAACCAATAGATACTAGTGTTAGCAACCTAAATTAAAAAGAATCAAAATTTTATCCTTTGTAGAAAAAAAGTTATGCGTGTCGAAGTACACATCACTTTTAAAAAATGTTGTTTACTATTAAAAACTAGTTATCAAAGGAGACGCAAAAAAAAAAAAACAATTTAATTCCAATTTTTTAAAAAATATATTTAAAATCTACGAGAAAATCTCACAAATCACTAGTTTACATCATTTTTAAATTCCTAATAGTTTACCTACTATAAGTTTAGAAAGTGAAGTTTTCTTTGAAAATGTTGATTTCAATGTCAAGTTTGGCCAAAAAGTGTAACCCATTATTGTGGGATGACCCAAGGTGGGATGCAATGAAGTCTCAAGGGATTCTTTTGGCAATTTCCTTGGTGTGATTTCCAATCCCCTTGGTTCTCAAACCAATCACCTTGTTGAGGTTGTTGGAGCTTTTCATGTTATAAATTTGGCTCATAGTCTAAATTTTAAAAACCTTTGGCTTGAAGGGGACACTAAAAATATTATTGAATGTATTTTAGGTAGGTCCCCCCCCTCATGGACCATAAAGTCTTGGATTGATGATGCTATTTTGACCTTAGCTAAGTTTGATAATATAAAGGTTTCACATGCCTATAGAGAAGCCGATGTAGTGGCAGACTTTTTTGCAAATGAATGGGTTAAAAGTAAAGGACAGTGCACTTGGTTGAATATTAGTGATTTAGGTGCTAATGTTCATGCCTTATTGAACTATGATGCGTCACATGGGGAAAGATGCGTGTCATCTCATTAATGATGATAGAACGGGGAAAATACATCACTATCATTAGATTGCATGGGACCAAGCCAATTTAGTTATACTATAAGTTTGTTTGGCATGCTTTGTGGGCTCACTGGTTTGGCGGGACCATTTTGAGTCAAGATTTCATCTCTGCCTGCTTTATTGTGCTTGCTAAAATGGGAGGAGATAGAAAAAGAGTTCAGCCGGACAACTTTGAGATGCACACAAAAAACACTAAAGCATGGAACAAAGTCAAAAGCGGGGGCTTTCTCCCTTTTCTAGAAAAACTCCATGGGTCTAATAAGGAATCTATAGAGCATTTTGAGAGGAATTTAAAAAATGGGGAATTAAACCTTTTTGGTAGGAAAGTTCAGCTCGACGAAAATCTTATAGCTAAAGTGACTGGTGTGTCCAAGGAAGGACACACAATTTTTCAGGACAGGGTTTTCTCTGATGAAGTGGTGGTCAAATTTCTAAAGAAAGATAAGGAAAGATTGAATCTGGTGAAAATTTCTAATAGTTACTTTGAGGCCGACACCATTAAAGCTCTATGGAGGAAATTTTATCGTGTCATCATGGAGTATATAACTTTGGATTGTCGTTTCACTAGGGTTTATGGATATCATTTTTCCTTGCTCAACCATTTTTTCTATAAGGTTAGGGTTTCTCTTCCCTACTATCTTCTCTGTTCCTTAAGAAAGAGTTTGGAAGACCATAAGAAAAACACAAAAAGATATCCTATTTTGCATACTGGTTTGATTAGGTTAATTGTTGAACATTTTCAAAGCATGTTGGCCCCTGCTAATTTGGATGCTTCCCTAGAGTTTGAGGAGGACGATACCGAACCTAGCTGTTTGAGGAATTTTCCCAATTTGAGCTCGATGAGGATGGTCTTGAGTTCGCCCTCTATTCAGACTAGCAAGAAAACTCAAATCCATAATCCCTAGTCTGTTAAAGCCCGCCCTGCTTCTAAGCTTGGAAGCTCTACTCCTAAAACCAAAGGTGCTGGAAAGAATCTACCTATCAAAAAATTTGTTTCTTATTCTGAAGATTCTCTTGATTCTGAGGATTCTGGCTCTAACATTAATTCATCCTCTATTGTCCCATCATCGGATAGAGATGTTATAATCGGATCCCCTGGAGCCTCCAACCCTACAAAAAGTTGCTTCAATCTTGATAGGGAACCCTATGCTGACTTTATGGGCATAGCTAGGAATAATGTTGTTGACCATTTCAGAATGTCGAAATGGGTCTTTCATGAAATTAATGATCTGAAAATAAAAAATTGGGCCCTCCAGAGTAAATTGGAAGAAATGAGAGCTAAGGTTTATGCGTTATGCAAGGAGGACATAGAGCACAAAGATCACAGTGCCAGTAAAGAGATCCAAGACAATGCGAGTAAGGACAGAAGGATTGAAATAGATTTGGAAAAAATGAAAAATACTGTGAAGATAATTGTTGAACAGAACAATAGGATGGCAAGACATAATGCCATCATCATCAACGCTATGACTGAAAAATTGGACAAAGCTCAATAGGGGTCCCTGGTGGTTGATTTGGAAGAGGTGAAAGATAAAAACCAAGAAAACAACATTGGGATTTCAAAGAGAACTAGGGCTAATCTGAAAAGGAAGGCACCCCCCATGCCGCAGATGATTCAAACCTTCAAGAAGGGTGTTTAGGATATGCAGGACATAGAGGCAGAGACTGAGTCTGTTTTGAAGACTCTGGGTTAGTGGCTGCCAATTTTTTGACTTGCGTTTCGACTAGTTTTTTGATTGACCTTCCTGGCCTTTTGTGGTTGGCTGCTATTTTTTCTGATTTTTTCCTTTTTTGCAGCCTATTTATTCCATTGGACTTTTTGTCCTCTTTCTTTTGTTGTAAACTTGGTGGTTTCGGGTCCTTGTAAAACCCACTTTTCCCTTTATCAAAAACATGTGATAGACCTTTCTTTCTTATTTTGAAGGTCTCATAGGTCTAGTAAAACTTGCACATGATATCCATAGGTTCCACTTCCTGCAAGATTCCTCTTGTAGTTGGATGCCAAAAATGTAAAGTCATAAATACTATCTCATTTTAGATGTAACAAGCTAAATTAGTTTAGCAAGGTTGCAATTGATTTTAGGGTATGAAATGCTACACATCTAGGCTATAAGTGAAGGAATGCATCTGGTGAAGACTAGAAAGGGATTGTAATAGAAAATCTCCATGTACTAGTATGTCTTCATGGTAGTTTGTAATGATTAAGTGGAATGCACATTGTAGCTATACATTTTCCACTACACTTGTAAGTGTTATCATAATAGGGGTTAGATGTAAGTGTAACAACCTCTAATGTATTGCAAATGCTTTGTAATAATCTTCTCTCTTTTTTTTGTTGGTTATTGTTGTTTTAAGATAGATTATTAGGTATGTCCATCACACAAAATGTAATAATTGATTTACATGTAAATGATATCTAGTTTTGTTGATGTTTTACTTGATAAGATTTATTTCCTCTTTCCTTTTCATCACACTAGATTTTCCCATGGTTTAGGGTGATCCAACAATAGTGGTTTACAATTTTTGGCCAAAATAGACATGGAAATAATTTTTTCTAACTAAATCTTCACTTTTGGGCACCTATGTCAACTAAACCGTGAGGAATTTGAAGATGATGCAAACTAGAGTTTCATGACATTTTGTCTGTACATTCAAATTTTATTTTTTTCAAATATTTTGGAATTAGATTGCACCTCTTTTTTTGTCTCCCTCGAAAACTAGTTTTTTTCATAAAATAACATTTTTAAGGAGTGACACTCACCGTATAATGCATAAATTTTTTTTCATGAAGGATAAAATTGTAATTCTTTTGAATTTAGATTTGTAACTCTAATATCTAGTGCTTCCACTTGGTTAGATAGTTTTTTATTGAATATTTTTTCCTTAATCAAGTTTCGAAGTCAAACTACTTACAATTCAGACATAGGAAGACCGTATAATGCATAAGTTCTTTTTGTATGTATCTAAATTCAATTTTTTTTTTTTTTGATCAATGACTTC
>VDFB02004107.1:0-44834 GCA_007258455.2 Sequoia sempervirens | reverse complement strand
CACTTTTTGTGGCGCACACCGCACGGACAAATCCTGCCTCGACTAGCATAAGTAAATCCCCCTCGGAGCAGGGCCTTGGGCACAAACCATCCACGAAAGGTGTGTCTCAACGGACATAGAACGCCTACGCGGGCCGGACCATGGCGACGCGCAGCCTCGCAAGGGACGTTTACACGTACCCAAAACGGGGTCTCCGAGCCTCTACCATGACCCCCGACCGACGTGAACAGGCTCTTGCCTCGAAGAGAGACCGCCACATTCTCGGGGACGGAGTTTGATTGCAACAATGCAATGTGCCAAAGATGAAAAACCAATGGCACAAATGCTGGCTACGTGCACTTTCGGACCAACGCATCATTTGAAGACAACTGCCAATGGATTATATATTAGGAAATTCCAATAAAGTAAAGCCATCCCTGGACTATTTATATCAGGTTTTTAGTTCTCTTTCCTTTCTGGTTGTCAATGGCTTCCTCAGCCGTTAGAACATCTTCTTGCAGGATTTTAGTAAGTTGGGTTGTTTATGGCTTACTTGTACTTAGAAGCGCATATGGCATTGGGGACTACGTTAAGTCTAAAGCAACCTTCTATGGCACTGCATATGGCAGTATGTCAAAATACTAACTCATCTCCTGTGTGGTGTGAACTGTGAATAGTAGAGTGAAATAGTTTTATGAAATCTGTTTCTGAATTGTGACAGGTGGGGCGTGTGGATATGGTTCGTACGCAAGAACTGTAGGAGGAGGAGAAGTAGCTGCTACTTCACACCTATATCACAATGGCGTGGGATGCGGTGCCTGCTACCAGGTAACATGAGAATAAGCCAAGCTTAATTTCTACATATGTTCAGGTGGATTTTCTGTAAAACTGATTGGGTAAATAATCATGTTCTTTCCTGTCACATATTTGATGGATTTGTAATTCGATTTCAATTTTATTTTTGAATGAAAAAGTTTTATAAGTCCTTTTATATAGATTATGAAAAAACTAAGGATGTTATGGGAATACGTTTTAAAGTTTTTATATTGATCAAAGTTTTGTAATAATGAAATGGAGATTTTATTCCCTGTAACTTACTTTAAATAATTGTGGACTGGGTGATATATCCAATATTAGTGTCTTGAATTTTGTATTGGAATGAAATAAAACAGGTAAGATGCACGAATAAGGAGCTTTGCACAGAGGAGGGAGTAACAATCATTGTGACACGTTAAGGGTTAAGGATTAATATTGTCTAGAAAATGGTAGAATGTTTCTAGAGTCTTCTATAAGCTAGAACATTCCTGGAGCTGTTCTAGAAAAGTACATTCTAAGAGCTATTGTAAAAGAGAACATTCCAGATTTAAGAGTTTTCTAGAAAGCTTCCAACAAAGATTTTATAGCTATAAATATGTGATTGTAGAGAGTGGTTGGATGCAGCATTCAGATTGCTGCTAGGCACAGCATCTGGATTGCTAGTCATTGAAGTAATCAGACATTTTTTCAAAATCAGATGGATCTAAATTCATCAATTTTTCTTCTATACTAAACATGCTAGCAATGTCTGCATCTTTATAATCTTTTTCTAAATTCTCCCACAACTCTATTCGATTATCGACATCAACAAATCTTCTATTCAAATTGGGGTTCAAAGCTTTACCAATAAAACAGGTAAGATGCACGAATAAGGAGCTTTGCACAGAGGAGGGAGTAACAATCATTGTGACAGACTACGGCGAGGCCAACGGAACCGATTTCATTATGAGCTCTATTGCATACTCTAAGCTGGCTCTGGCTGGCAAAACTAAACAATTAATATCACTCGGTGTGGCGGCCATCGAATATAAAAGGTGGGTTATATTATATTACAATAAGATTATTTTCTTATAAGATCAAGCATCAAAAATTATTTATTTTATCACTGTCATTCCAAACATAAGATTGATCTCTAATTTTTTTAATCTCTATTTACACTTAACAAAACTTAATCTCTAATTGTTTTTTAATTACAAATATAGAATATCTTGTAATTATCCTGGGAACAATCTGATGATCAAGATCGACCAGAGCAGCAAGTTTCCCAACAATCTGGTTATACAGTTCTGGTATCAGGCAGGCATAAGAGACATTTTAACAGTCGGGCTTTCCCAGGTACTATATTTATCTCTCAATTGATTCTGCTCCAATTAAATTAAAAAAATGTACTGGCTGGTTGATCTGCCTTAAGTAATAATTTTGTTTAGATTATTTTGCTAGGCTTCTTATTCCATCGTGACTTATTTTGCATTTTTGAATTATACACACTTTTCAATCAAATTTTAAAGCTCCTCATTACAACTCGACTACTACTCATTTTCTCCAACAATAATTTGATTTCGTTTGCAGGAAATTAATGGCGACCCAAAGACACAAATGAAACGAAACCACGGCGCAGTGTGGGACGTACTTAATCCTCCAAAGGGCGCTCTTTGGCTGCGCTTCTTGGTAAGCTCTGGCAGAAGCGCATTCCAATATATACAAACCGCCAATGCAATTCCGGCTAATTGGAAGGCAGGGGCGCTGTATGACACCGGCATTCAGATCAGTTAATCACACGACTAAGTTAAAATCATACGAGTCACACAGGAGAGCGAAAAAAATCCAATACAACAAATTTTGCGCTGTAACACTCATTCAGACCTTTTAATTTCAGATTGAAATTTTGATTATTTTGTCTCTAAATTAGTGCTTCAAAAGTCGACATATTAATCACAACTTAACCGGTATAGCAGAAGATCAATCACATAATTAAACATATCGGAAATTTATTTTAAATATAATTTCTTCGGTTCCCACGGTTACTGGAATAGAAAAGCGTTCACATCAGGAAGACCCTGCGGACCGGCCTCAGGCAAACAACTTATCGTGCCCACTGTTGAAAAAGACTTTACTGTGTCTCAACCCTACAAACTCATTTTTCCTAATCCAGAAAACTGGCCAGTCTATTTAAACATGTATACAGTATTTTTAATTACAGTCGATTTTATTTAGACTAAAGTCAAAATTCCAACATGCCAGTTATTTAAAAGCTTCCATTCGGACACGAGAAGCCTATATAGTCGGGCTCAAGAACATTCGGTTCTTCAACTTACGTGGAGCTCCTCCCTGGTGCAGTATCTACAAGTTTATACGTTCTGGGTTTGCAAGCAAGAGCAACAGATATCTAATAGATATCTCAAGTCCATGGTGGCATACCAAATCCTTTAACGATTGGATCACGCGATTGACACATGATCACCTCTGGTTGGTCTAAGTCTTCCGAGCATCTCAGGTTCCTATTATATTGGCAGGGCAGAGCTGAAGAGTGAAAGGAAAGGCCGTCAAGTTTATTAGGGCGATTATCAATGTCGATGTCAGGAAGAGCCGCCGCAACACAAAGGAATTGCCCACGCATATTGGCGTATCCAATGGGGACAAGTGCCATCATTTAATTTGACCACCTTATAAAAGGATATGCTCAATCAATTAAAACGTGATCATTGATAATGTATGGAGCTCTTATACATAGGAATTCCAAGAACCTCCCAACAAGTAATGATGTCATGCTCCTCGAAGATTGAAGAAGTGTTAAGATGAAGTAGTCAGATTTATTTTTTATTTTTTATGAATAAGTATCTAGATTATTTTATTTATTAAATAATATTATATATAATTATATTAAAAAGTGTGTGAAGATTAATTCACATCTTTAGAGTTTAAACGGGATTAACATCTGAAGCATAAAGTATAGAGATAATAACAAAATTGTTAGATGGCAAGAGTTGTAGTAGAAAGGAAAAGAGGAGGATCTCACTCATCCAGCTTTCTCCATACATCAATGAGGTCTAGAGTATCCATGGAGGTCCCATCCATTATCATTGTTTTTCTTTCTTTCTCTTATTCTTCAATAGAATAGATAGGTAAAATAGCAAGAGTCGCCCAAGGAAACTTGATGGAATCAAACAATCTAGAAGCAATACCAATATACCACTTAGAGGTTCCTCGTGTAAGTGGCAAGAATATAGAATACCAATGAGTAAACCATGACCAACCCCATTGACCATGATCCCTTCTTGCAATTGGGGAAGAAGCCTAGAAGTGAGCCTCCTAGGTACCTTGAGAAGAAAGACTCCTTCCATGACAATGCCCGTAAGGAGGCAAGTGGCCCCTAGAGGAGGAAGGAGATGGAATAAAATTGGCCACCACACAAGGGGCATTGACTCAATGGTTGAGGAGTACCTATAAGTGGGCTACCTCAAGTACAATTTTCTTAGTTTACACTTGAATCTACAATATGACATTAGAGCATATCATAGCTTTAGAAAAAAGTGAAATATGTTGATCAATAAAATAATTGAAAAATATAAAGTTGAATTTCTATTTTTCTATATGGTGAAGACAATCTCCACCTTGAAAGCATGGTAGATCTAGTTGAATTTGTGAGGGATGCAAGACCAATACTATAAAAGAACCATGTGCCATAAAAAAGACTATGGTCTAAAATGCTAAAAACCATTGAACTAGGTCCAAAGATTCTAGGCTTTGGGACTAAACTAAAATAAATGTTTAAAAGTCTTTCCACAAAAAGGGAAATGAAAATTACCAAATGGGATAACCTAGAGCCCACACTAAGACCCTAGAAAATAATACACTAGGAAAAGTGGGCCAATTTGGATTCCAATATAGCAGACCAGATGGAATGAAATCCATGTTTCCAAATTGAGATGGGCAGCTACAGATGCCATCATTGATTTAGTATAGCCACCGTGGACATGTGCAAACAAAGCCAATGATTTTTATGCTATAAAAAAATGGAAAGTGATGTTTGAACGCCACTTCCAATCTTTCCACTAGGGCTTGGAAGAATTAATGTTAATTTCGTAAACCATATCAACTTGAATTGCCCCTATGACTATCAAAATTTTCATAATCCTAAGCAAAGAGCAAAAACTTGGCTTTAAATTTATTCCATGGCAAGAGACTCATTGAGTCTTTTCACAAGAGGTCTTTGATGAAGTAAGAAACCAACCCTCATTCACATACTCAAAACAATCTCAAAATGCAACTCAAAATTTGTTTGAATCAACACCAAAAATTTGGAAGTAAGGTCTCATGTTTCTCATTGAAAGACTCATGAATTGTTACAACAACAAAGCATAACTGAAGTACAATATTTTGCAGCCATATGGGCTGATGAAAATCATTAAAAAACTTATGTAAATATGATTTAGAACAGAAAATGAAAATACAAAAATTATCTCCATCAATTTATCTTCTTTCACAATATTCTAGCTCCTTCAACTTGCATTTATCATTAGAAATCACTACTGCAAATAAACCATGACACCATGAACCTTCTTGCTACTATAGTACACCTTCAAGCCTACAACAAAAATTTCTTCTTAGTCTCTTTCAACCTTCTTTCAGCTGAAGCTCCCAAACTCCCTTCACATAGACTTCACTAGCTCACTATGTCTCCAAATATGGAGCTCACTAGCTCCCTAAACCATGGGCTTTTATGCAAATAGAAATCTATAGAAATAGAATCTTTGAATCCTCTATTCAATCTGATAGTATCTCCCCATTTCACCTACAAAACTCACAAAGCCACCTTCCCAAATGACAAAGCTTGAATAATTGAGGAAAACCGCTATGGTTTTTTCAAAACCACAAAAAAACCAGTCACTTTATGCCAATTATTGATCATCATTCGTTTGAATTTTCTAAAATGGTTACCTAGGTTTTTTGTGCCTCATTTCTAGTTTTTTGGATTATTTTTATATTCTTAATTTTGTTACCATATGATAAATTTTGTGCCATTTTACTAAGACTGGGTCTCTCAATTACGACCTAGACATGCACCAACATGCAAAGCTTGTGGCCAACATGCAAATACATGCAAGGAATGTAAAATATAATGCAAGAACATGTAAGAAAAGTGGTCCCCTCTTGTAAATTAATTCCCAAGAATCATATTCCCTTTGGAGATGCTTTAGAAAGGTTTATCAAAGCATAATTCCTTCAAAGATTACCTCTTCAAATCACCATAAGGGAGAAGTTATAATGCTACGAATTAAAATATTTATTCTCCAAATCCCCAAGCCCTTATTGAGAATAAACAAAATTGAAATAATAGTATTTTGGTGACATAGGATTCCCATTTCACCTTGGATGCTCTTGCATCATTCTTGTAGGGTTTTAAATCCTTTGTTGTGAAACCTCAAAGTACACACCCAAGGCAACCTTGCTAATGAGTGATCCTAATTTTTTAAAAAGGGAGAACAACAAATATTATGCTCATTAAAAAGCCATCATGAAATCTAGAACCATTGTATAAAATCCAAGGTTCTATTCCTTTCAAAGATCTCCAAATAATTTTCATCACAAAATTTCCTTGAATCTAGTCTACATTCTTCATTGTGAAAATGGTTTGTAGCTCAGCCCCCTTCCACGAAATCCCTTTAGAAGAATGGATAGAGACAATGCATTACAAAAAATTATTCTTTTAGGCTTCATCACCATTAAGGGCATGGATAATGTAGTCAATACAAAGAGCCAAGACCTATTGTTAGGAAGATAAAATTCCCTAACCTCTAGGATCCTAAGGGAGGCAACCAAACTCCTAGGCCACCCTAAAATATCCTTTTGTGACTTTTGAAGAAGCCCATATAAAATAACAAAGAAGCTCGTCCAACTTCATGTAAGAGACCATAGACAAAGCCTAATATAAGGAATAGTAAACATGAATGGCCACATGAATCTTGAAGAAAAATTAAAATTTCTCTACCAAAGAGAGGCATTTCATGATCTAATATTCAAGAAAAAAATAAAAAATCTATGGACAACTTTACATAAGGATATATGTGAAGCTTGGAATGCAAATTGTATTGCTAAGAACATGAAAACTTCTTTGTGACCAATTCATTTCCAACCAAAGAGGTTGATCCAAGAGGGTGTAGTGGGGAAGGATTATCTATAACATTGACTCTTCTACCACTAAATTGTAGACCTCAAAGATTTGCAAACAATATTTAGGCACTTAAAGGTCTATTTAATATTTTTCTCCTTTCCTAGGAGAGAGAAAAAATAATCCATGAAAGTAGCCATTAACAATCTAATTTGAGGAACTAGGTAGAGAAATACCTTGACGATCCCTTGAGACATAGAGTGAGCTAGATGACCTAACAAAGTCCTCCAGCAACAAGCACATAAATATTTTGAGCTAGATGACAACCCTAGTGAATAGATCTAAAAACTCCAAAGGCATTGGATTGCTAACCATGAATGGTAATTCAAGTTCAGGCATTAGCAAAGAGCATGGTAAGAAACTAAATGAAGTGAGGTGCAAAACCCAAAGTACAAAGCATGACCAGAATAAAGGGCCATTTGATAAAATCATAGGCCTTGGTAAAGTCAATTTCAATAAAATACTATTTTATTGAGAATTCCTATCACATTCCATACCTTCCCAAACTACAATAATATTGTTTAGAATATACTTGAATTTAATGAGATTGCATAAATTTCAAGCCGCGGTTTGAAGAAGGAGATGATACAACATCAAAACAAAATCTTTAATTGTTAAATGCATAGGACAACTGAGAAGGGGGCTGAATCAGTTGTATACTTTTAAAACATCATAAACCCTCATTAACATTCAAATCTATACATTAGTTCTTAAACACTTATCCACTAGTAAACCCTTAACATGCATTAACAAAATATAAACATGTAAAGTAGTAATGTAAACATGCAAAGCAATAATGTAAACAAACAAACATGTTCTTAGATTTTCATATCACCTCTTGATTCCATGCTATATTGAGACTATATCATCTTATCATATCAATATAATATTTTTCCTTTATTTATTATACCTTCATGATCACATATTTTTCCATAAATATGTGATATTTATCCTAGGTACATTATGGGGCATCATCATTTACACTATATAAATTGAACTCTATTGTCACACTTGGTTGTATAAATCTATACCACTAATCTTAGGATCACATTTAAGGATTTCCTTGTTATTCGACCTTTATAATATCTATCTAATATATACTATATATTCATCCATCTATCCTACTAATCCTATTGAGCTACATGATAATATCAGGCCTCATGTCACTAACCCTACCTTAAGTATTTCCATGCTCGTGGATGGTGCATTTGACCTTTTTATTATATTTTAAGATATTTGCTCAGAAATTAATGGTTGCATCACAATTACTTTTCACATGCATGAGATAATGATCTTATCACTAATCCTAATATATCCAATCCATCGAGATGGTTCTCAAAAATCATATTCTATTTTTGATTGTTATATTTAACAATAGGGTTATTATATGCATTTACATTCTTAGCATTTCTTATTGATCTATCAAATGATTATGATTATGAATACGTTATGATACATTATATTGTAAATTTATCATACTCATGGTTATCAATGATATTTCTAACAAAGATATTCCTTTAATAAATTGTATCATATCAATAGAATCAATTAGATGGTAGGGTGGCATATATGTGATTACTAATCAAATTCTAATTTTTTTACTATATATTACATCCAAGAATGTTCAATAAATGGAATCCTTTACCCCTTGTCTTGTAAGAATACATCTAATAATATATTCAAAAGAAAAACATAGAAAGATAATCTTAAACCTTTATCGACTATGGTTTCATCTATTGATTATATTTAATTTATGTATGTTTGAAAATTCTATATATTTAAAGATTGAAAAGTACTTCAAAGTTGGTACAAAATGTAATGGTAAAATATGTATCCTTGATGCATTCCATATTTAGTTTGTGTGCCTACTTTGGGGAAATTTTTCGTACATTTATATGACTACAAATGGTGTGATTTTGTGTATTTGTGGGAACAAGTTCCTTTTCATGCATGAATTTATCTATATGCTTAGTCCTTAACCCAATTCTTATGTGCACTTAATTCCAATCTAATTAATTTATCTATTTGATTGTTACCATTAATTTAACCTTTATCCATAATTTTATTCTACCATATGCTAACCCAATCTAGCTATCCAACCCAACTTGTGTCCACAAATTTGAAGTCATAATTTTAGCTATAATCTCTATCTACTTAAATATAAATTTCAAAATCAAACATTTTAGCCAACTTTCCCAATTAAACTTGGTTTCATGCTAACTACGCACAAATCCCTAATATTTGATGTCATGTTCAATTATTAAAAGACATTAATTTGTATTCATTGAACACACACAAGCATAAATGTATCTCTCAAACAAGAAAAATCAAATATAATTATTTCTATTTACACATATTCACTCATGTGAATCACTGAGTGAGCATTCTACAATTCATTTGCATGTTTAGAGAGTTCTATATGTCAAAATATTTTTAAGTGATGCTAACTTGATTGAAAAACTTTGAGTGTGGTAGAGGATATTATTGTTTAGATGTTTACCTTTTTAGAGCTCACAAGGAAAGGTCCAAAAATTATTAGAGATTAAGTTCAAAGACACGAAAAGTTTCAACTACAAACCATATCAAAAAAACAAAGTTGATACCATAGAAATCGATAGGGAATGTTATAATATCAATTTGTATTTGTGACCATATAGGGATTTTTTAGATGAATTCCATAATGGATAAATCTTATTGTATTCATAAATTGATACATATTCTTCAATCAAAAAGATAAACAATCCCTCTCTTCATTTATTATTTTATAACATAACTATAAATTGCACTTGGGTTTGAAATGGATACACCAAAGAGGTAGGTAAGCTTAGGGTATGTGTAGGAT
This sequence comes from Sequoia sempervirens, assembly GCA_007258455.2. NCBI lineage: Eukaryota > Viridiplantae > Streptophyta > Pinopsida > Cupressales > Cupressaceae > Sequoia > Sequoia sempervirens. Next base: position 35,028 of record VDFB02004107.1, on the reverse strand, counting down.
CATGATGGGCCAAAAAGTGGCAATATGATGGGTATGTGGCTAACGACTTTTTTTTTACCCAAAATTGATCAAATGAAAAGGGTTTTTAAAGGAAATTCTCAACTTTCCACTTGTAGACATCCAAATTTGACCACTTCCATATGGTCAAAGACGTCTCCTTATTCATCCCTTTACTCATCTACTTCATCCTCTTTGTTGGTATTAATTAAATCATTCATTTAATTAATATTTCATGTCCTACATAAGGTTCCTAAAGCATTTAATTTAATAAATACTTTTACCCTCTTTCCTCTATAAATTAAATAAATATACCACCTTATTTAATTTAGTCATATAATCTCTTGGAATTTAAATTAATTTTTAATTCCTCACTTTCTCTCTCATTGTCACATCCTCCAACTTTTGCAAGTTGGTCTCTAATTCCCCTTAACCATCTAACCCTCTTCTAATCATAATTAATTTATGGTTAGAATGTGCACAGCCCTAATTATCATTAAGGTCACATCCTCCATAATCTCCCACTTGCCTCTAATATGTCATTAATTTTTCTAACCAGGTACTTGCACAACCTTAATCACTTAATTAGGTCAACCTAATATCCATGTCATTTATGGAATGTGTCATAAGTCAACCCTATTAAAGGCTTTCTCCTTTTGGAGAACGCACATTTTTCCCCGTGTCAATTTTTAATTCACATTTAATCCCCCAATGCATTTCAAAGAATTCTAAATTCTTTCTCTTTCTCATGTGGATATTTTAGAAATTTTTAATTCATCACATGTCCTCTCACCCACATATGGATAAGGACTTCCTTTATGAGGAGATCTTGTCCAAATCCCAAGGTACTATGTAGTACCTCCATGGCATTTCCACATCATCTTTTCCAAGCCACTTCACATGCCACATGTCAAGATGTGAGGGCTTGTGAGTTCTCAACTCACCATGGCCCTACATCTTGGCCTTGTTAGTTTAATCTCAACTATCCATTTCTCTAGAGAATTCAAAATTCTTTATAAATACCCCTCTTTTATCTCATTTAGGGGGAGCTCATTGTGCTAACCAAACTCTTGTAAATTTTGCATTTGAGTCATACTTAGCCAAATATTTGCACTTGCATCCATTTCCATCCATTTCTTATCCATCTTGCATCTCAATCATACATATTTTTTCATCAAGAGGAGCATATATCACGTCAACAATCGAAGGGCCAACCAAAAGGATAGCTCAACAAGGTTAAATGTTCCATTTTTTTTGTTAAACTAATCATTTGCCCAATCTTCAGGTGTTAGCTGTTTAGGTGGTTCCTTACATGTTTTGTGTTGTTGCTCATTTCTAGGACCATGTTTCCCCCTGATCACATTTTTGGCACGCCCGATGGGACCCACAGATGAGTCTGTATCTTTCACGTTCTTTGTTTTTTTCACTTTTGTAGGTGCAAGTTGTAGAGGGGCGAACTTGACCTAGCAAAGGTGTGCACCCGACCATCCAAGGGAAGCCCTAACCTCGAGGGGAAGACCTGACCTGACAAACATGCTGAACTGACCACTAGGGGTCAACTTGACCTTGTCTAGGAGTGGACCTTCCCTCCACAAACTCCAGAAACTAATTTTTGCATATTTTTCATACAAGGCGGACCTGACCTGACAGACAGGCAGACCTAACCACCAAGGGTAGACCTGACCTTGTCTAGGGGAGGACTTGCATGCCACAAACTCCAAAAACTATTTTTTTATAGATTTTTCACAGAGGGGCGAACCTGACCTGACAGACAGGCGGACCTAACCACCAGGGGTAGACCCAACTTTGTCTAGGGGCGAACCTGACCTCCATAGACTTCATAAACTAATATTTTGCATATTTTTCATAGAGGGGTGGAACTGACCTGATAGACAGGCAGACCTGACCTAACAGACAGGTGGACCTAACCTATACAACCTTTTTCAAAAGGTGAAATTTTAGTTTGCATCACTTTTTTTGCTATTTTAAGTGTTTCTAACCTCCTAATATGTCTTGTTTGAGCCTGTGCAAGCATCTAATCACCATTTGGCAAGAAGCAAGGATAAGAATCACTAACAAGTTTCCTTGCAAGGTTAGTTATTCATCAACTGCTACTTGTTGTTTTGCATAACTTAGGCACATAGTTTAACTAGTGGTATTAATTAATTTTGTGTGTCGTTCTTGTTGGTAAGCTCTTTGACATATTCAATCCCCTTGTGCCATCTAGCGATCCTAGGTGACGAGAAATCATAGAAATTACCAAGTATTTGTCTCTCCCTTTTTTTTCTTTTATTAGAGGACCTACTTGGGGATTTCATCACTCCAAGGGACAATCCCAACCACGCATACCAGCCGGGTATATAAAGGGGGGAGAGCTAAATTTGTACCTCAATCCAACTACATTGTAATTGGTGAAGTGTTGGGATGACGTGAAGAGTTGGTCTAAGCCTCTAGTATCTTGCTAAGGTTTCTGACTCACGCTTGTAACAAGTTGGTGTTCACGATTTAGGCCTCACATACCAGGTGTATATCAAGGACTCCTTAACAACCATGTTCATCCTAAAATAGAAGACTTTGTTAGTCGTACCCCTTCTACTAGTCTTAGGATTGTGTTGTCTGAACTATCTTCTTTGTGCAAAACTAGTAATTTTCTAGTCAGTCCACTCATCAATATTCTTTTAATTGATGCTTGTTCTGTTTTGGGTCCTTTGCCTTATTATTATTTTCAAAAATCAAGTTTAAACTTGTCTAGGGGCTAACCTTCCCTCTAGGGGTAGACCTGACCTATTCCAAGGATAGACCTAACCTCTGAACCAACCCCTTTTCAGCCTGTTTTAGCCAATTTTGACCAAATTTTGTCAAACAGGCAGACCTAACCTCTAGGCGAGTGGACCTGACCTCTAGATAGGTAGACCTGACCTTACAGATAGGTGGACCTACCCTCCAGGGGTGGACCTGACCCTTGACTAGTCAAGTTTATCATTTTTTTCATCATTCTAGACAATTGTTTCATCATTATGCACACTCATTTCATCGTTCTAATCACTCATTTCCCCATTATGAACATTTGTACACCTATTTTGAGAATCTATTTTCCATCCTAAACATTCATCCCCTCGATCTGAGTGTTCATCGCCCTGTTCAGTGTACCTATTTTCCCATCTTGAACAACTATTTTCTACCTATTTTCAGTTTGAATAGCTATTTCTAACCATTTTTAGTTCCAGGGGTGGACCTAACTCATCGAGAGGAAAACTTGACCTCAAGGGGTAGACCTGACCTTCAAACAACTCTTTTAGTGCTTCATCTAGCCGTTCTGGGAGTCATTCCTTGATTCAGGATTGTCATTTTCATGTTCTGAGTAATCACTCACCCATTCTGAACATTCGTTTCCTCATTCTAAAAGTCAACCTCCATGATCAAGCATCCATTCACCCATTCTAAGTCCCCATTCATTCATTTCAAACCCCCATTCACTCATCCATTCTCCCCGTTCTATATATTGTTTCCCCATTTTAGATCATTGTTATTCCATTAAACTTTGTTAAATTAGTTATCCAAATTGACCTAGGTGTTCATCTCTAATCATCATCTATCAAAACCAACTTAGGATTTTCATTTTTCCTAATTCAATTATCCTTGTCAACCCAATCAATCCACTTCTATCTCAAGTTGGATTTTGTATCGTTATCATAAATTCATCCTTTAGTCAGTTAATCAACACCTAGCATTACCAAGGATCACTCTTGGACTCAGTTTTAGATTTCGGTCATCATCATTCATCTTACTATCCAATATTATTAATTGGTCATCAATCCAATCCAATCCTTATAGCATCAATCGCTCAGTCAATCTATTCAACCCAATTGAATTTGACCAATTATTTACCAATCAACCCAATCTGATCTCATCATATGAATTCACTTTGGTCTAATCAATCATACCAAACATCCCTCAAGATCTCAAAAATGTAGCTAATGTCTCACAAGATCCAAAAAATGATACGAATATCCCTTGAGATCATTAGAATGGTACATCATCACAGTCTAATATTGATTGTCAAAACACATAACCGCTCGGAGATGAGAACATGGTCAATCAACCTGAACTTACACTTGAGGAACACTTTAGTAACCCTACCAATGTATAAATGACAAATCATCTTCTCGAAAAATATGGGGAAGAAATCTTGGCCCACCTAATTGAAAGAGGTGTCAAACCTCCATCAGGTGTTGACCTATCTAAGTACAAAATTTTCACATCTAACATACCCCAAGGTTCACAAAATGCACCAGGAAGTTCATACAATCCCAATGTTCCTCCAAGGGAGGGTTGGCACCAACCTGAATTTGGCAATGTCGATTTGCATCATGTTAACAATCCCCCACATTCCACAATCTCAGTCATGAGGGCTCCTCAAGTAACTGATCCCAATAATCCTTTTTCCTATGGCATGCCACAAAATGTTCCATAACCTCTGGCATTAATTCTGACAGCACAACCCCTTTCAAATCAACCTCCAGTCAATGTTGGGGGAAACCCTTTTACCTCATTGCCTCCACCTCCTAGGGCCACAAACCTACCATCACCTTCGTACACATCACAACAAGCTCCCTAATCTAACATACCACCTCCATTATCACCACAAGGTACATCCCAACTGAATGTTCCTTTTGGTACCCAACAACCTCCTTTGCAGAACACCTCTACATTATCTCAGTCACCTCGTGAGCAACAACACCTACATAATCCCTTCATCTCTTCACAACAACCACCAAACCAATTGCAAGGAAATCCATCCCAACCTCCCACCCAGATGATATCCCTATTCCTCGCATCCATTCTACGTCTGGGTAAGTGCACCAAGATGGTTCCCAAAAAGGGGGCTTAAGTGGCAACTTTTTTTCTTAAATAAGGAAATGTTGACCTTACACGTGAAATTGAGGATAGTTACACTCAAAATTTTGAGATGGAACAAAAACAAGGATCGAAGTGCTCTAAGTCTACTTTCTAAACTACTAATTTATTTTGAAAATGGTTGAGATTAAGGGGTTCAAAAGAGGGATGTACACAAATTGGTGCTATTTTTGTCAGAAAAACATAACATAGCAACGCGTGTACAACTTGAGCAAGGTGAAATTTTGTGTAGTATTTTTAAAATCACTATGGTCAGAAGTTTTCTAATAGCATCTAGTTGATGCACAATTTTTCTGATAATTTTTTAATGAATATTTGATTTTTTACTAATTTTCTAAGTGGGCACTTCCTGAAAAGCAGAATTTTGGCCGTGCTCCCCCTAAATTTTTTTGAAAATAATTGATTTTTTTTTTCTTTTTTTTAAAAAAAATTTGTAGAATGGAGTGTAGTTTCTAAAAATGTAACTTATTTGAAATTTTTATGAATGGTTAATTTATAACAAAAAAAACACCAAACACTACTTTTTGGCAAAAAACAGACATACAAACAAAAGAAATTATGGATGAAAGGCTTAACATTGTCAAAAAGTGAAAAAAATTACATCGTTGGATAGCTAAGAGAGAACCTAACACTACCCATGTTTTCGATTTTGTCGATATTTAACTAGATGCAATCTTGATGGTGAGCATGGACCCGATTATGTGAAAAATTGTAGAATTTCCAAAAACATGTCTCTAGCCTTGTTGGGAATGCCCTCCAACCTTTGGGTTGGTATTCCAAGGCAAATAATTTCACTTTTTTATTTGTTTTTAATGTGAAATAACATGAGCGCATTATAACGCGAGCGCATTTTGTAAAAAAAATTTCAAAAGTGGCCAAAAAATTCGTACCCAACTTCATGCACCCGCCCGTCTACAAGTTCAATCACAACACAATATCCCATCTCGGCCCATGCAACACCTAACATCACATCAACAACCTCCTCAGCATTATTATTATTATCATAACCAATAGAAGTCCCAACAACAACCACCCTATGTGGCATCCCAACAGTCGTAGCAGTACTAGACCAATCTATACCTAATGCCATATCTGTGCCACAAGGGGCATCTCATCCTCCTTAATAGTCAAACCAGAATAGTCAAGGGAATGACAAACGCTAGTATGCTCAATTAGGAGAAACCTTGAATGTCATCTTTAGAAAGTTGTTACAGGTCAACTACCTGATCACGTACCCTGTCACCAAGCCACTTGATGAATCCAAGCCCAAACCTGCCTAGTTTAGGGAGAATGAATATTGTGAATTCCCTAAAATTAAAGGGCACACTTTGAATAAGTTTCAAGGTCTCAAAAACTATTTCCAAGATCTTATCGATCGAGGAGATATCAAATTCGACACTAGTCAAGCTTCGTCATCCAATGCTCAATTGTAGATATATCAAAATTCCTTCCCAAACCATAATCAAGGCACAAGCACCTCCAAAAACAATCCCCAAGACAACAACACAAATAACATAAGCTATAAGAATGTACCCCTCAATTATGATGGCATTGTCCATTATGTTGAGCAAGTAGAATTCTATGTGCCTATGATACATGTTAGAGCTAAGGATCCCCAATGTTTTGTTGCTACTCAATGATATTGCATTAATATCCCTAAAGCCTCCACACCCACCCAACCAAACCCTATAAACTCTCAGTACATCATTATTGATCACTTGGGAAAGACCCATGTTTAGATCTAAATCTTGGATTTGCTTAAGTCTTCTCCCATTCATCAAGAAATTCTCAATAGAGCTTTAAAGGAAACTCCTGCACCTAATGACATTGATCCCACATGGTTCCAAGCTTTAGTAGGACACCTAGTTTTATCTTACTAGCTACACTTTAGCCAGAATGATATCTCAAATTATATATATGCCAATCACAACTGTCCCTTGCACATCGAAGTCCTGGTTTCCTATCATAAAATAAAAAGGATCTCGTTAGATAATGGCTCTACCCTCAATCTATGCACTTTGAAATTCATAAAACAGGTGGGGTATACTAAAGAGGATTTGAGTAATCAAATCATCACGATCAAGGCTTATGATAATGCAGAAAGAAATTATGACTTGGAATTATCAGTATTCCTATTTAGGTTGGACCTATAATTTAGTACACTACATTTCATGTCCTTGATCTGGAATTACCATAAAATCTCCTCCTCGGCCGCCCATGGCTCCACGCCATGCAAGCTGTCCCCTCCACATGCCATCAATGCCTAAAATTCTCAGTTAATGGACAAGAGATCACCATTTATGCTAGCCTTCAACCATTTGAATACTGTCATGCTTTAGAATCTTCATTTCCCCATTTACATTATTGTCCTGGGGTCAAAATGGGGACATCTCATTCATCATCCTCCAATCCATCATCCACCATCACGATCACTCCATCTTCCACCACCAATCCTATAGTAACCAAAATCCAGATCATCGACAAGGGGGGTGGTGAATATGAAATGCATACCACTTTAAATGTGGCAACCATACCACCGTCACCACACATGTATGGCCAACCTTCATAGGCTACTCCAAAGGAAGACAAGACTATCACCTTCAGCGTGAAAAAATTCCCAGTACCACTTTTTGGTCTCCTAGTATAAAGATATATGCACTAGAAGAGGATATCAGTCAATGGGTATATTGTGAAGAACCCCAACCAGATCCTCCTCTAAAGGAATACTTTTAGGAAGTATACCCTTCATCAGCTAAGTTCACATAAATTCATAACTACCAAGGTGGGGACCTAGGTAACGAAGAATAGGGACAGTTACAACCTATTGATGTATCAAAGTTGCCAAGGAATATAGGCCTCGAATATGAAAAAAAGCAGAAAGGCCCTACAATGTCATTTGATACTTCCAATAGTGTTACTATGGACAATGGTCCCTTGGAAGACATACCTGAGGAGGAATCCATCATACGTGTGTACGATGATATTGATCACACAAATCTCTCATCCATGTTTGATTGCTTATCTATCTTTTCCATCAGCCTTTCTCTTCGCCACCCCGAACTCATTGATTGGGACCTACGTGATAGCACACCTACCAATATATCCCTAGATACATATGTCAACCTCGTGGGATTGGGGGAAGATGAACGCTCCAGTCGCAAAAATAAAAATAAGAAAAATAAAAAGTTGTCATCTAGTGAAAACCTCCTCGAGGCACTTCCTGACCTGGAAAAAATAAAAAAAAATGATGCATCTAATAGTGAAAACCTCAAAGAGGTACTGGAGGATGGAGACATTCATCTTCCCCTTGTGGGAACTAATTTATCCACATGATCATCCATCCTAATTGAAGAGACTCGGGAAGTTAATCTAGGTACTACAGAAAACCCTAAGATCACCCATGTGGCCAAATCTCTATTAGAGAAAGAATATCTAGTCATTCTTCAACTACTCCAAGATGGTATCACTAAATTTTATTGGTCATACTCAATCATGCCAGGCTTAGATCCTTCTTTAGTAGTTCACCATCTGGATGTTCGCCCGGATGCAAAGCATATCAAACAGAAGCTCCAAAAAATGCATCCATGAGTAGCATTATTACTCAAGAAGGAATTGGAGAAATTACTGGATGTCAATTTTATCAGACCAATTGACTACTCTAATTGGATCTCCAACATAGTACTTGTTGCCAACCAAACAGAGACATTTGGATTTGTATAGACTTTCAGGGCCTTAACAAATCCTATCCAAAATATGACTTCCCGCTACCCAATATTGACATGTTGGTCAACCTAACTGTAGGACATGAGATGTTATCCCTTATGGATGGTTTCTCTGGTTACAATCAGATCCAAATTGCACCTAAAGACCAACAAAAGACTACTTTTATGACACCTTAGAGTACTTTTTGTTACAATGTTATGCCCTTTGGTCTCAAGAATGCAAGGGAAACATATCAGAGGGAAATGGTTTTCATCTTCCATGACCTCATCCATATTATCATGGAGGATTATGTCGATGAATTTCTAGGAAAATATAGAACCCAAGCAGAGCATCCTGTCATCTTGAAAAAGATCTTCGAGCGGTTAGAACATTACAAGTTATGCCTAAATCCAAAAAAGTGTGTCTTTGTTGTTACATTAGGAAAATTGTTATATTTCATAGTCTCTCGAAGGGGTATTGAGGTTCATCCCGCTAAAGTGAAAGCTATTCTGGATATTCCACCCCCACGCAATCTAAAACAATTAATAATTTTCCAAGGGAAGTTGCAATCCGTCCATCAGTTCATAGCCCAACTTGCAGATAAGTGTCAGTCATTCACCCTTCTTCTAAAAAAAGACTCCACCTTCAAATGGAACCAATAGTGTCAAATAGGTTTTGATAATATCAAGGAATAATTGGCTCTCCCACTGATCTTTATGCCACCTATTCTAGGGAAATCCCTCCTAATTTACATCTTTGCCACTTCAATCGCACAGGGGGCATTATTAGCACAACTTGATGAATCATCAAAAGAGAGAACAATCTACTACATCAATCGAACACTGGTCGGCTATGAACTAAAATATTCACCCATGGAGAAATCCTATCTTGCAATGGTCTTCAGTACACAAAAAATATGACATTATATGCTCAGCCATCCAGTCAAATTAATAGCCAAAATTAATCCATTAAAGTATTTGTTATCCAGAACCACTTTAACCGATCACATGGCTAAGTGGGTCATGCTCCTAAGTGAATTTGACATAGAATACGTGGATTGCAAAGCCATAAAGGTACAAGTCATAGCTGACCGGTTGGATGAGGCACCCCTAGTGGATGCTTACCCTCTAGTCACTAAATTTCCAGATGAAGAGGTTTTCACAGAAATAGAAGCACCTGCTTGGAAATTGTATTTTAACAGCTCATATACTCATAATGGGTCAAGCGCGGGAATTCCATTGGTTACCCCTCAAGGTGATTACATTCCAAAATTGTTCAGGATAGCATTCCCCTGTACCAACAACATAACTGATTACGAAGCCCTCCTCACGGGCCTTTGAATTGCAAAGCAATGGCACATAACTCACCTGAGGGTCTTTGGTGATTCATTGTTGGTCATTAAGCAGGTTAATGATGAATTCCTACAAAAGATGATAATTTTTTACCCTATAAATGAATGGTGGATGATTTCAAGAAATATTTCACCTTCATACAATTTGACCAAATTCCCAAAGTACAAAAAAAAGCAACTGATGCAATGGCTACTATTGGCTCCCTAATTGACATGCCTAAAGATTGAACAAAATATGAGTTCCTTGTAGAACAACTATTAATCCTACCATATGATATCCCTGAGACTGACATGGTGTGAAAAATTGTGGGTCCCAATTCCCCATGATGCCAAGACATATATTCTTATCTACATGATAATATTCTACCCCCAAACCTTGAACATGAAACCAACAAAAGTCCTTTATTCAACGTCCAGCCTGATACATTATCATTGATGATACACTTTACCGTTGCAGGTATGATGGAATCCTCCTTAGATTTTTGAGTGAGACCGAAGCCCATACTGCACTAATGGAGGTACATTGTGGTGTTTGTGGAGCCCATTCAAATTGTATGGCTTTGGCCAAAAGGATTCTCCAAGCAGGATATTATTGGCCTACATTAGAGCATGATGCTTGTGAATTCATGAAGAAATGCCTTCCCTGCCAACAACATGCAGATTTGATTCATGCTCTAGCACAAGATCTTCAGCCTCTACTAGCACCATGGCCCTTCTCTCAATGGGGTTTCAACTTGATTGGAAAGATTTACCCACCATCTTCCGACGGCCATACATTCATAATTACTGCCACTGAATACTTCACCAAATGGGTGGAAGCAATGCCACTCTTGCAAATCACTAGTACCCAGATTTCAAAATTCATGCTTTACCATATTCTTTGCAGATATGGTATTCCATCCATCATCCTATCCAATAATGGAAAATATTTTTAAAACCAAGCCATGAAAGATCTCTGTGACACCTTTCATATCCAGAATCGTTGGTCAACGCCTTATTACCCCTAGGGTAATGGTTAGGTAGAAGCAACCAATAGGACCCTTATCCACATACTCAAGAAAGTTGTCAATAACACTAGTCAAGATTGGCACCTCCATATCCATTCTACCCTCTGGGTATATCACACCTCCATCGACACTCCTACAAGTGCCACCCACTATTCTTTAGTATATGGTGCCGAAGCCATCTTGCCAATCGAAGTTGTGCTCCCATCACTGAGGATTTCTCTAAAGAACCTTATCAGCGAAGAGGATGCTTGTGTTGCATGGCTTGCACAGCTGGAGTTACTTGACGAAAGATGAATCAAAGCCTATGATCATTTGCAAGCATACCAAAACTTCCTCAAGTGTAACTACAACAAGAAGGTTTGTCCTCAAAAATTCCAGGTTGGTGATCTTGTCCTTAACGTGAACTAGCATACCCAGTAGGACCAAGATAAAAAAAGGAAATTTTGAAGCAAACTAGTTGGGCCCTTATATCATAACCACTAAATATGGATATGGGGCATATAGACTTGCTACCCTTGAAGGAGATCCCCTTGAATAACCTATCAATATCATGCATCTAAAGAGGTTCTACGCCTAAATCCACTTGGTAACCCTACCTACAAAAAATCAAAAAAATCAAAACAAAATCCAAAAATAGTAAAGAGAAATAAATTTTTCCTATAGTGAAAACCGCTTTTGGTGGTGCCTTGGATAAGTACGGGTGGTGAAAACCTGGGAACAGGAATCATCTATAGAGGGCTTAATCATTATCTACCTCGAGTTCTAGTTACTTTATGACTTCATCTATTTTATCCTCACATCCCCTCCCATCCTATCCTTGGCCACTTTGTATATTTTAATTGAGCATTGGACAATCTACCTTAGTTATCCCCCATCCTGAGCCTTTTTTTATCCCACTCTGAGCTTGTTTCATTTTTCTAATCTTCGGTCATTTTGTGTCATCGCATAGAATCATCCATCGTGTCGGTCTCTATCTAGATCTCATCATGTCATGTCAGTCTTCTCGCCCTTGGTCAAACTACGTTGCCCCTACACTGTCACGTAGGAAAGGCTAATCATTCAATCTGCCTCTGGGGCATTTGGGTCATCCTATGATGGTCCTCCATTTTTCCTCATTGTCTCCTTTTTCGCTCTTATCCATGGTCGATCATCATTTTTCTTTTCTAAACTATGTTACCCCTACACTTCCACATAGCCAAGGTCGATCTTTTGATTCACCCACGTGGCTTTATTTTTCTTTATCTGGTTGTGTTTCATCATCCCCCATTGGTCTCCATTAGTCCTCTTTCCACTTTATCCATGGTCTTTTCTTGAACTACAAGGGCTCTGCACTTTCATGTACGGAAGGCTAATCTTTGATCAACCCCCGAGCCCCTAGGTCTCTAGGGTGTGTCGGTCCTTTGTCTGGTCTTTGCGCCATGTTGTCAAGAGTACCCTTACCTAGCTAGTTCTTCACAAACAAGATCCTTTAGTGATGGAGAGTTTGATTAACGACAAATATCTTGTGTCAACTGGGTCATTTTAGTTTAGTATCCATCATCGGTCTCAACAGTATGCATCCTTCCTAACATACCACATCAACCCATCCATCTTTGTGATCCTATGGAAAAGGATGTTTGTCTTTGATTATGATTTATTTTTATACTTTTGGATTTCTTTTATTGTTTGAGCTCCCTTTCCTCACTTATCAAAATTGTCATGATCCATCATATTATGGTGTGTTTTGATGAGTTAACAAAGGGGCATCTCTTGATCATTTTTTATTGTTGTATGTTGGGTTGTTCCCACGTAGTCCCCACCAAGACCCTTGTTGTCATGTGTTACATTGGGAACATCCCTTTGTGCTTTTGGTTATTCTAATACCTAGCCCAACCAAGATCCTCACGACTTTGGCATGTTGGGATAACCTTGTTTGTTGTGTTTGTTTCATGCATTGGATGTCAACTCGCCTTGGTCTTATATATTAGGGTATTTAGTATCTTATGCTATAGCAAAAATAAATGCTTTGAAAATGGAAAATTGTGTTCCTGACTACATTTCATTTCATTGCATGCACCCTTCATTCATCCTTTTTCATAACCCATGACTTGTGGTTTAGGTTGTGCAAACTTTGATTCTTTTTCCCTTAATTTTCCTCTTAGGGTACTAATGGTTCTTGATAGGTATAGTATCACACCCATGTTACACCTACTATCTACCCACATTCCCATAAAATTTCTTATTCACATGTAGGTTTGCATTATCTGCATTCATTTTTCATTCATACTACAAGTCACATTTGTAGATACCACATATTTTATTTTTCATAGACTAATTAGATTAAGTATCTTAGTTTCATACATGTCCATATTAACATTTACATGATACATGCATCACCATATTGTTAAATCCATCCTAATTACATGTTATACCAGATATTCATATCATCCTACATTATAAACATTAATACATGTATAATCATCCATCCACATAAAATATCATATACATGTGCATACATGCATAATCATCCATCCACATAAACATAAAATATCATATACATGTGCATACATGCATAATCATCCATCCACATAAACATAAAATATCCCATACATGTGCATACATAAACTAAATCATCCATCACATAAAACATAATGCATAGTGTCAATAAGGGCTATCTCATATCATAATAAAAATAATACAATGTACATCCTGTCATAATGTCTCAAGCATAATCCACTACATATCCATCATATATCATCAAATAAGGTACAAAATCCAAACACGTGGATCACCTCTGATCTCTACTAACATGTACTAAACCTCCATCTTGTGTCTATCAAAAAAATGGTATCTTGTCATCCGCTCTCTGACTGCTCTACTCTAAGCTACCCACGTCTGATCTCTGAGGAGAGTTAGGCACTGGCCCTTTATGCATAGGGGTCCCCTAGTAGTCATGGGTAGGAATCCCCTAGTGCCCACCATAAGGAGAAGGAGTTCATGGATAGTCGCTATACCCCCTGGTAGGTGTCCCTAATGACTGGGATGGTGTTGGCATCTGAGGTACCTGTCTAATGTAGCGTATTGTGCATTGCGTCAAATCTGGAACCTTCTGCTTATAGGCACACCTCCAATAACTCGTCTCTTCCATATAATCATCCCACTGCGCAACCTGATACTTAGTGACATTCCACTCATGCCTATACCTGTCTTGATCCCCACTAATGGCCCTCCACTCCTGCCCCCAGGCCTCTTGTGCTAATATCAGCTATTATACCTACTTTGTGGCCCTATCCCTCTCAACCTCTGCAGCTTGTAACTATGTCTGCAATCTCCACCCCTGTCTCCCCCTCCTCAACCTATGTTTCCTGCAACTGAGCCTATTTTGTGTCCCACTCACTCTACAACATCTACATATGCACCTCTGCGGCATCTCTCTCCCTATGCGCAACCTGTGCCCAAACCACTGCTACATCCCTATCCCTCTAAAGTGTCTGAAGTCTCAACTCGGTTACATCTCACTCTCTCCAAAGAGCTGATACTTGTCCCACCACTGCATAACTCTCTCTCTGAAGAGGCTGAACCTGTACCTCTACCACCTGCCTCTCACTTTGTAATAACTGAGCATGTGACTATGCCACATCCCTCTTTGCCTCTATGGCCTATACCTGTGCCGCATCTCTCTTTGTCTGCAACACATATTTGCACCCTCATCTCCTCCTCTCTCTGTTGTATCAATCCCATATCTCTAATTTTTTGCTCTAAACAATACACTATGTCCCTGAGCTCATCCTGCTCTCGATGCAGATCTGCTCTCTCTCTCCATAACCACTCTAGTTGTCTCTGTAAACCCTCTATATCTCCTACAGTCCCTACCCCAATCTTTCTTGGCTCTTTCCTTGTCCCTGCTCCAATAGCCTATCGTACTGCCTCCTTAGCCACCAAATGATCTCTCTCCATTCTCGTTGCATCCCCGTCCTCATTCTCCCTATCCACCTCTACCTGCAACCTCTCTACCTCTGCCTATAGGTCAACCACCTCATCACGTGCCTCATCCCTCTCTCTCAACAATCTCCTCTCCACCTCTGTCACCACCATGGCTAGATCTGAGTAGTCCCTCTCACTCTGGGCGAATCATGCCTATAACTCACTCATCTCTACCTCTAATCTAATCCACTCCACCTTTGTCTTCTGTAATCACTGCTCACTAAGTCACAATCTCTCCAGGGTCCCTCTCAGTACCACTATCGAACCCTCTCCTCTAGGTGGTGTTGTCGATAGTTGTAGGATGTCATGTACCTTTATATCAGTGTACATCTCATGTGGCTCATACCCCTCACTCTCTGTCAATGCCCCCATCTCATCCACATCAATCACCATGGGGGATCCCCTCCTCCTCCCCCCGGTCATCCTCTCCTACTCTCCATTTGCCTTGGACTCCTCCTGTCCTTGCCATTGTTGCCCTCTTATGGCCACATTTGCCTCTGGTCTCTCCTATTTTTGACCTCCTGGGGATGCATGTGCCTCCTATCTCCTCTCTCTCTAGGCCTCTGTTCCCCTATCCTCCTGCGCCACAACTCTAGCCTCCTCCTCTCTCTCCTCTACACCATCTCCTCCTCATGCTCTACGTTGTCATCTCCTCCTCCTGCCCTCCCTCACTAGCTCCTCAGCTACTCTGACCACCTCCTATCGTCCTCTCTGTCATCTTCCTCTCTCCTAACCTCCTCTCTGTTGTCCTCGTGGACCCTATTCCTCTCTCTCTTCCCTCAACCATCTCTCATCTTTTGACCCAAAACCTAGTGCCCCCTCAATTGGCACCATTGGTGTAATTCATGGAGGCGGATGTCGCCTAAACCACTGACCATATCAATATGTTGTGCCTACATCTCTCTGCCCCTCCCTCTTGCCTGGGTATGGCACAAACTAGAGTGTCTCCAACTCCTCCCACACTGCCTCCAAATCCAACTCATCCCCGCATGGATACTCTCATGTCAATCATCAGAATATCACTTGTCGAGTGTAGGAATATCCTTCCTCACTCCAAACTACCTCGTCACCTGATCTGGCCTGGGAAACTCAACTACACAAGGGCCTCTCCCAATGATATAACATCAAGTGAAGAAGTAACCCCTGTGTCTCTCCTCATCATCCCTCCAGTCCCTGAATCATCGTAGCATATACAAATTTCATACTATCATCTCAATCTGCACCTCATCAAATTGTCTCCTCCATACATCCACATCTCTGACATTCCAATATCGCAGTATCACTCCCACCTCTTTCCCCCATCCCCGAGACACTGCTACTCTATCATCTTGCTCTCATGCTCTCAACATGACCTGCCTAGTCACCCTGATATTCTCTTAGGCCCACATTTGTAGTAGTGTGACATGTGTCACACTCAGCACCTCTCAATAGCATACCACGTGCATATCCCTATATAGTTGTGCTAAGATACAAGTCCCCCACAAAAACTGGCCCTCTCGACCCTTGATGATGTGACAGATCACCTTGACGAACCTAAAGTGTAAGAATCAATCACTCCGGTCTGGAAATAATATCATGCTAATCAACCCTACTATGTATAGCGACAATGTTGGCACCTTGCAAGACAAACATTTGTCCACGTCCACCTATTGTCGTTGAATCGGTAGCTCGTCATCACCAAAAACAACTTGCACAGACTCATCCAATGCCTCGCCCTCTACTTGACACTTACCAACCAAGAGCCCTGCTATGGGGAGCCACATAATCCTCTATACGTCCTCTAGAGTCACCGTCATCTCCCTTGTCGGTAGATGAAATGTCGATGTCGTTGAATCCCAATGCTCTATCAATGTTGTTAGCATGGTCCTATGGGTTTTAATCATCGGATAAGATAGCATGTACAATAGTCCTGCATCCACTTACACTGATGATTTGTGCCCATCATCATCACTATACATCTACTTAGTACCTTGGACCATCTCTCCCACATCCACGAACTCTCAAAATCCTACATCCATGACATGATTTCTGTGTCATTTTTTTCCTTTCTTTCTATGTCATTTTCCCTCCCTTTTCCCCAGTCCAAGGATCACCTTGCCTATCCTTTCTTTTTCCTCTATTTTCCCTCTTTACCCATTGCAGTCCTCCCCATCTGTGGGAAAACCTACCCTAGTTGTGGGCAACTCAACCCTTGATCGCGGCGAACCCGTGCGAGACCTTGGGCGGACCCGCCCCCAGGCATGGATGGCCCCACCAGAGCCCTCGAGTGGACCCACCTTGACCCACGAGCAGACCCACCTCAAACCGGGCAGACCTGCCCGAGCTCCAGAGCGAACCTGCCCCAACCCAGGGTGGACCTTCCCGAGCTCGAGCGATTCTTCCTGGGCTCCCAGCTGAGCCCCCGAGCCGCATGGGCGAACCCACTCGAGCACAGGTGGACCTTCCTCCATGCATGGGAAAACCCGCCCGGGCACGGGCAAAAACCCCCCCCATGCGTGGGTGAACCTGCCCGGGCTCGGGCGGATCTGCTCCTCCACAAGACCTAGCTTCGAATTTTCCTTGTCCCCCACCACTTTTCCCTCTTTCGGGATGTCCCCACCTAACTTTTTTTTAATTATTTTCCTATTCAACTGAAACCTAAAAATCCTAGGTTTTTCCTCCTACCCATTTTTCTACCCCCCAAGAAAAACCCATATTTTCAAATTTTCTAAAACTTAATTAAAATCACAAAAATCACAAAATTGGGTTTAGAGCTAACCTAGTGTGGCACAACACACTCACTAAAAAACCATCATCTCTCGTGCCCCAGTGGATAATGTCACTATCATAGTCTAGCATCGTGCACACTAAGGTTCCTCTCCCTATGTTCCTCAACTGATAGTTGTCCAAATGAGGAGCGGTAATTCTTAGAATTACCCT
Source organism: Sequoia sempervirens (assembly GCA_007258455.2). Classification (NCBI taxonomy): domain Eukaryota; kingdom Viridiplantae; phylum Streptophyta; class Pinopsida; order Cupressales; family Cupressaceae; genus Sequoia; species Sequoia sempervirens. The sequence continues at coordinate 17,172 of VDFB02004107.1, read as the reverse complement.
TTATAACCTTTTTTTCCCTTTGTTTTACCTTTTTTAAATGAATGGAATTTTTTCCCTTTATTTAACCAAATTTACCTCCAAATAATTCATTCACCCTCTATCTTCCTGAGGCTTCCATTTGAGCATTGCACCTCTCTTTGACTTCGTTCAAAAGTCACTATTCTTAGTTTTCCGTTCTCTTTCTAATGACATATACCACTCCATACTTTCAAGAATTTTCCTGGGACCCATTTTTCTTCCCCGTTCGCCTTCTCGATGGGGCATACACTACCATTCTCTCCCAATATTCCATCATAAGCCTTCTCTTGCGAGACTGGTGCATCCCCTCTAATTTCCCTCCATTTGGGCAGCTCATACAAACTCTCCCATGTTGGGGCATCTCTTTTTTGGTCACTTCCTCTATAGAGTCATCGGCATTTTATTTTCTTCAAAACCCTATTATGCTAATAGAGTTTTGAAGAGGGAAAAAATGTAGACATCCAAATTTGACCACTTCCATATGGTCAAAGACATCTCCTAATTCATCCCTTTACTCATCTACTTCATCCTCTTTTCCGGTATTAATTAAATCGTTCATTTAATTAATATTTCATGTCCTACATAAGGTTCCTAAAGTATTTAATTTAATAAATACTTTTACCCTCTTTCCTCTCTAAATTAAATAAATATACCACTTTATTTAATTTAGTCATATAATCTCTTCGAATTTAAATTAATTTTTAATTCCTCACTTTCTCTCTCATTGTCACATCCTCCAAATTTTGCAAGATGGTGGGTATGTGCAAGATCATCATGGAAAAAATAGGCCCTTAAGTGGCAAAAAATTTAGAAAAATCAGAGTTAGGAAAATTTGACATAAAAATCTGAATAAGTTACTATATTATTTCAAAAATATGCAAGAATAGAATCTGTAGCAAATTGAATGTAGTTTCTAAACTACTTGGTTTATTTAAAAATAATAAAAATCTATTTGGTGAAATTATTTTGAAATTTCAATGCAATAGTATTTAAATTTCAGGAAAAAAAATAATAAGTAGGTGTCTGTTTGACCACCCTAACCAATATAAAATGATAATATTTTTTTATAAGATTTTAGATATAAGTAGAGGACTCATTTCTGGATGTGATGCATATTTTTTTATAATTTTTTTCCAAGTAAATAATTAATTATGAATTTTTTATTATAAATTTTTAAAAATATAAAAACTCGTATGTCTGGCCACTTTAAGTTGGTCAAAACTTCAATTCTTTTTTAAAAAATCCTATAGTATGTGAAGCATAGAATGTGACACATGTTTTGGATTCAAAAAATGTGATACCATTTGAAAGTTATAGATTTTTTTCAATTAGCCTATCAATTAGGACTTTATTAGTAATTAAAATAGAAAATGAATAATAATTATTTATTAAATTCAATGTAAAGCATAATTTATATTGGTGGAAAGTTGAGAACCTTCTTTAAAAACCATTTTCATTTCATCAATTTTTAGTAAGAAAAAGGTCATCAACCACATGGGCCATCATATCACTTACATATCACCCTTTTTTGGCCCATCATGATCCTACACATACCCTGGTCTCTAATTCCCCTTAACCATCTAACCCTCTTCTCATAATAATTAATTTATGGTTAGGATGTGCACACCCCTAATCATCATTAGGGTCACATCCTCCATAATCTCCCAATTGCCTCTAATATGTCATTAATTTGTCTAATCAGGTACTTGCACAAACTTAATCACTTAATTAGGTCAACCTACTCTCCATGTCATTATGGAATGTGTCCTAAGTCAACCCTATTAAATTTTTTCTCCTTTTGGAGAAGGCGCCATTTTCCACATGTGAATTTTTAATTCACATTTAATCCCCCAATGCATTTCAAAGAATTTTAAATTCTATCTCTCATTCTCATGTGGATATTTGAGGAATTTTTAATTCATCACATGTCCTCTCACCCACATATGGACAAGGACCTCCCTTATGAGGAGATTTTTTCCAAATCCCAAGGTACTATGTAGTACCTCCATGTCATGTCCACATCATCTTTTTCAGGCCACTTTGCATGCCACATGTCAAGATGTGAAAGCGTATGAGTTCTCAACTCACTATGGCCCTACATCTTGGCCTTGTTGGTTTAATATGAACCGTCTATTTCTCTAGAGAATTCAAAATTCCCTATAAATACCCCCTCTTTTCTCTCATTTTAGGGGAAGATCATTGTTCTAACCAAACTCCTATAATTTTTCATTTGAGTCAATACTTACCTAAATATTTTCACTTGCATCCATTTCCATCTATTTCTTATCCATCTTGCATCTCAATCATACATATTTTGTCATCAAGAGGAGCATATATCATGTCAACAATCGAAGGGCCAACCAAAAGAACAGCTCAACGAGGTAAAATGTTCCATTTTGTTTTGTTAAGCTAATCATTTTCCCAATCTTGAGGTGTTTGGTGTTTAGGTGGTTCCTTACATATTTTTTGTTATTTCTCATTTTTGGGACCACGTTTCCCCCTAATCACACCACCAATATAAATTATGCTTTACTTTGAATTTCAAAAGTAATTATTATTCATTTTCTATTCAAATTATGACTAAAGTCCTAATTGATAGACTGATTGGAAAACGTCTAGATTTTTTAAGCGGTATCACTTTTTTTTAATCCAAAATATGTGTCACATTCTATGCTTCGAATACTATATGATTAAAAAAATTATAATAATTTTATGAAGTTTTGACCAAGTTAAGGTGGTTAGACATACGAGTTTTTAATATTTTTTAAAAGTTGTAATAAAAAATTCATAATTAATTATTTAATTGGAAAAAAATTACAAAAAAATATGCATCACATCAAGACATGATTCCTATACTTATATATAAAATATTATCATTTAATTGTGGTTAGGGTGGTTAGACAGACACCTACTTCTTATTTTTTCCCTAAAATTTGAGTACTATTACATTGAAATTTCAAATTTTCACCAAATAGATTTTTTTTTTTTAAAACAAACCTTTTAGTTTAGAAATTACATTCAATTTGCTACAGATTCTATTCTTACATATTTTTAAAATAATATAAATAACTTATTATATTTTTTACGTCAAGTTTCATAACTCTGATTTTTCTAATTTTTTTGCTACTTAAGAGCCTGTTTTTTCCATGATGATCCTGTACATACCCTCAATTAGAGAAAATGTTGGTGGAGCATAGTATTTGAATTAATTTTTTTTTAATATTAAGGAAGAATGAAGAGAATGAAAACATTTTTTTACATAATATTGCATATAGTTTTTTTTTATATATATTTGTAAGTGATTGCAAATAAATCATGTTGAGGGAAGAATGAATCCATGAGTACATATATTAAAGGTAGCAAGTATGTAGAGATTTTATTATTTTAATAAGGTTGAAATTCATGGTCTGGATAGAGTAATGGGTATGTGTGGGATCATGATGGGCCAAAAAGTAGCGATATGATGGGTATGCGGCTGACAACATTTTTTTTACCCAAAATTGATGAAACAAAAAGGGTTTTTAAAGGAGATTTTCATCTTTCCACCAATATAAATTATTCTTTAATTTGAATTTAATAAATAATTATTATTCATTTTCTATTTGAATTACGACTAAAGTCCTCAATGATAGGCTAATTGAAAAACATCTATAACTTTCAAATGGTATCACATTTTTTGAATCTGAAACATGTGTCACATTCTATTCTTCGCACACTATAGGATTAAAAGAAAAATTAATTTCATGAATTTTTGACCAAGTTAAGGTGGTCAGACATACAAATTTTTATATTTTTAAAAATTTGTAATAAAAAAATCATAATTAATTATTTACTTGGAAAAAAATTACAAAAAAATATGCATCACATCAGGACATGAGTCATCTACTTATATCTAAAATATTATAAAAAAATATTATCATTTTATTGTGGTTAGGGTGGTCAGATAGACACCTACTTCTTTTTTCCATAAAATTTAAGTACTACGACATTGAAATTTCAAATTTTCATCATATAGATTTTTTTTTTTAATAAACCTAGTATTTTAGAAACTAAATTCAATTTTCTATAAATCATATTCTTTCATATTTTCTAAATAATATAGATAACTTATTCAAATTTTTACCTCAAGTTGCCTAACTCTGATTTTTCTGAATTTTTTGCCACTTAAGGGCTTGTTTTTTCCATGATAATCTTGCACATACCCTAATTTTTGTAAGTAAAATGTGTAGACTCTATAGAAATGGAATCATTGTTTTGAGAAAACTTAAATAAGAAATATTTTTGGTTTATATGAGAAACTCATTAAATTGGATTAAAAATAAAAAAAATTATTGAACCATTTTTCAATATTCAATAATTCTCAAATGGTCGTAGCTATAATAAAAATAAACACATTTTTAATCATAAGTGCATGATAATTATATTAAAATAAAAATAGATTTTTTCCTTTTCAATAATTTACTAAGGAACATTATATTGTGAAATAAAAAAGTATAGATGAAATAAATGAAGGAAAGTAAAGTTTGTGTAACCTTTATTATCATATAAAGAATTTGCATGAGATAATTCCAATAAGTGTTCTTCCTCTTTTTCCGATGAGAAACACATGGGATTTATTGCATGCATCCATGTCATTGAAATTTGAAGGTAGGTTTTATGTGAAGGCTTGAAAGTGCACGAAATCTTGAAATAATAATGGTCATATCATATCAATTTATATTTTTTATGTTAATTGTTCCCTTGTCAAGTGTAAGGCCTTATTATTTGTGTATTGTTAAGGCCTATGCAACTTTTATTTGGATTTGATGATGGAAAATATGATTCAAATAAGTTATATAGATATTCTTTAGGTTGTTGTGATTCCAAACTAGACCTATATAATTTTTAAACTAAACAACCACAAATAAGGGAAGTTCAGGTGTACAATTCACAAGGCCAATTTCTATCCATGAATTTAAACATAACATAACTTCTTGCTCAATACATAATAGGATCTTAGCTTGAAGTTGTTCTTCTGGATTTGAGCTTGATGACCCCATATGTTGTTTTATATTTTAGAAGGCAATAGGCATTTTCAAAGACAACAACATATGTTGATTACGTAGGGAGACTATTTCATTTGTTGCATATAGATGTATGGAGGATAAGAAATTAAATTTCTCTATAGAGGTTAGCGGGGAACTTGAGTGTGAAACTAGAACTTGTTGCCCTTCAACTATGTGTTTTTGCATTCCGTAAATTGGTGAGGAGAATGAAAAAAACTTGGGTAGGATCCTCACTGATTTGATGAAATATTTTTCTCAAAGTAATTATTTGTGTGAAGCTATGCCATAGAGTTTCCCCATAATAAGTTGAAGTATACATAGGGATTTCCTTGATTGGTAGTAGTTGGACCAGTTCACTGAAGAGCATGATTGAGCAAGCTCCAAATGGGATTTCATTATGAATAGGGAATACTTCATGTAAACAAATGTTAATTCATTGTAGCAACCTTGGACTAATTAATCTCATTTCATCTATTAGCATGTATCGAATGACATACATTCTTTCTTGTAAGGTTGCAAGTGTCTTTCCTTGTAAGGGTCATTTCATTGATTAATATTCATAGGCAAAAATAGATTTTTACCATCGAAAATTGGACCCGCTTCTTGGCATAAGAATAATTGGACTTAATAAGGCCCTAATCTAGTGTTGTGAGGAATTTGGTGTCCACACTAGGACTTGGAACCTTACAAATAAAACAACATATATTTAATAACATCTTGTAAAGGTGTTGTGAAGTCTTGTAAGAAGCTTTCACACTTTTCTAGACTTAATTAACCCATATCTTCCTAAATTCAACATTACAATTACATTATTTCATCAATCTAGAAAGATCTTAACATAAACTTAATGTTAAACTAGTGTTGTAATGTGATTTATACATTCACATTGGTTCTTTTTCATTTCTAGGCTATGTGGACCTTAATTTAGTGTTGTAAAGTGAATTTAATCACACTTTCACATTGATATTTGTGTCCCAATCCCTATTTAACATTGATATCATCATTAATAGGTCCCTAATGACCCATATTGTGCATCGCAAGGCTTTAATTGATCAAACACCTAAGAAGATAGAAATCTAAACCTTATTTCATATCTCCTTAGCTTCATAGGTGTCAAAATGGCCCCTGTGGGACCCATTATCCATACTTGGTGAATGAGTCCCATCCAAGTGGGACTCATTCACCATGCATGGTGAATGAGTCCTATCTGGCCCCATTTTGACCCTTAAGCAGGAAAAGATAAAATTAAAGTTTATTTTCACTTTTATGTCATCCTATTATGAGGTATGAATGGATACTAAGGAATAATTGACTATAAATAAGTGTTTTCACCATAATTTTTACATATCTTGCTCATTATTACATCTCTCATCTTGAATTCATTATCTATCTTTCACTACAAGTCAAGCAAGTTGAGGTTTCTCCATTACAAATCTTCAAGTTAGCATTCTAAAGAATCTAAGGGTTGATTCTACATGTATTGCTACAGAAATCCAAGATCGATCATCATAGCAAGGTAATAACTTCCATTTTTTCATGCTTCCGTCCTTTATTTCATTAATTTGGTTTAATTATCTAAATGGGGTTTGACCAAGGCAAACCCCCATGCCCTAACAATCAACAATTTCCCTTCTTGTGTTTTTTGTATGTAGATTTAGGTCCTTTGGAAGCTTTAAGACCATTGGAAATTGAATTCTAAGGTTATTCAAGTCATCTTCCCTTCATTCAAGTCAAATCATCAAGGAAAAGTCACTTTCAGACCCGAATCTGACAATTTTAGGAGCGGAGACCTGTAGGAGGCAGAAATATAGATCTAACTCCACAGAATCTTCCTCTAATTTTCCAAATTTTTGTAGGTGGACTGATTCACCACCCTTGGTGAATGAGTACCACATGTACACCTAAAAATTTATTTTCTAAGATTTCAACTCCCGACAATCAAAAACAGGTTTTTGGAAGTTTTCAACAGAAGCAGGACTGATTCACCATGCTTGGTGAATGATTCCCACTGTGAAAAAATAGAAAATTTCAAAAACATCCCAAAAACTTTAGAAATCTCACACAATTTCCAAGTGCACTCATATTTCATTCATTTCTTTACGTTCTGCATATTCCTTTCTATTTCTTCATTTTTCATAGTTGTTGCAATTCACGATGTATTTTCAAACAAGTCATAATTCTTAGATTTTGCATGCATGTTTGGTCAATTCCATAGTTTAGAATCACTTAAATCACTTCATTTACATCATATCACATCACACATTTCCTTAATTGAATGTACATCTAGCATTTTAGGATCTAAATCTCTCTCTTTATAGGTGAAAAACTTAGGAAGAGTGCAAGCATTTTGGGTTGTAAAATCTATGTTACATTTTGGTGACCCTGAATTTTTTAATACTTCAATTTTTTCTAATTTGGAATCTTTCATCGTAGATCTAGGCTTTTATTGAGCTTCCATTAGGATTTGCATGATTCATTTGCATTCTAGGTTTTAAAATTTGCATTTATAAAAAGTGCATTTAGATTGCAATTCTTGCATCTAAATTCATTTAGATTTTCTACAAATATTCCTTTTTCATTTAGTTCTACATATTGGCTCTCAGAATTCATAAAAATCAGTCATAGATTTTTTTAAAAAATGAAAAAGGTCCATATTGGGACTAATTCACCACCCTGGGCGAATCAATCCCTTCTGGCACTTGAAACAACATTTTCTAGATCTCATAAATTGGTTTTTAGGCTTCTCATTGGTTCCTTAACCTGTATATATCAATTAGTTGCATTTCGGTAGCATCCATTTCATAAAATCTAGCCTAAATTAGTCTATTTCATACATAGTTAAAATTTCACTTTGCATTCTCATATTATTCCATAGTATAATTAGTCAATTGTTCTTTGAAAATTTCATTTTATTTTATCCTTTTATTTTCCACCTTAAGTTAGCATATATTTTTATTTCAACACGTTAGTTAATAAGCATGATTACCATTTTTTCATAGCATATATTTTTATTTCAACACGTTAGTTAATAAGCATGATTTCCATTTCTTCATTGAAGTCAATATTATGAGAGTCACTTAGCACAAATCAATGAAAATGCTTGTCTTGAACTTACATTACCTCATATTCTCCTATTTGTGTGGATGATGTGGTAGAAGAGTATACATACATAGATAACCAAGATGATCATGATTGCAATTCTCCCAATACCTCTCCTTTTAGTTATGAAGGTATCTTGGCAAAAGAAGATACAATCATTGAGAAACATGAGGCTCTTGTTTGTCATTATCCTCATCCCCTTTGGAAGGATATTTTAACACAAGAAAATGAAATCATAGACACATTCTTAAACATCACCTTCCCTACTTTCCATTGTGTGGATAATTTTGAGGAACATGAGATTGTAAATGATGAGGATGATAGCTTGGTCTTAAATAATCAAATCTTTAAAGTCTACAGCAAACCTCTTTATGATCCTTCCCCTACACCTCCTATTTTGGAAGATATTCAGGAACACAACAATGAAGTCATAAATGATCATGATAATCAAATTTGTTATTCTCCTAGTATCTCTCCTAGTTGTGATGAAGATACTATGTTATTATAAAACATAGCCAATTAAATTCATGACAATATTAGTTGTCCCCTTTCACCTATGGAAAAATTTAGTAACCATGACAATTTCTTCATTGATTCTCCCCATACTTGTGATGAAGATATAAGCTCTCCTAGTATGATAGACAACATGAAACGAGCACATGTGACCTTAGAAACAACCAACAATCACATACAATCTTCCCCTAATCTCCCCACTATCCATAATCAAACACATTCAGCCATTAATAATCCCCTTAGTTGTGATGAAGTTATTTTAGATGAACCAAACCTTACTTGTCATGAACATTTGGTTTATGGTTCTTCTATCTCTCCTCCTAGGGAGGATATTATGACCCAAGACAACCATAACATGCCCTTCAAATACAATGAAGAACTTCACTTAAGGGATGTTAACAACATTCAACCTCACTATAAACTAAACCTAAACTGATCCTTTATCCACCTTCACACAAATAACAATATCAAATTAAACCTAAACATTCTCTTTACCCACCTTTGCACCTACTTCATCCTTCCACTAAACCTAAACTTATCCTTTACCCACCTTCACATCCCTTTCATCCCTCTAATGTATCACAACAATCTAGTGATAATATTGTTGCTCATACATATAACACATGAAATAACCCACAACCACCACAACAAATTTCACCATCATTACCTTTACCTAACCCACCTAGTGTTTCTCACCACACCCTACAACTAGAGGAGTATGATCTTGTTGAACAATTAAAGAATAATCCTGCAAAAATTTCCCTTTGGGATTTACTTCAAACATCAGCAAGTTACAACACCACTCTTCAAAACACTTTACAACAAATAACCACTTCGAATGATGTGGCAGCTCTAGTTCAAAAACATAGTTTCGATATTACTTTTCATCAACATCAGTTCCCTCCTTTGGAATTGTGAAAACAAAGTGATGCTTTCATGATCATTTCTCAATACAAATGAATAGGCATAGAGAAAACTCTTATTGATAATGGTTTGTCTCTTAATGTTTGTAATGTGAGCCTTCTTGATTGATTGAAAGTGGATACATAACAAATAAAACCTAATTCCATTTCTATTCAAGGGTTTGATAATATAACAAAGCAACCGCTAGGGGTCATCACTTTACCTATTATGGTTGGAGTGGTCACTTTGAAAACTCCTATCCATTTCATGCCTTATGAACTTTCATATAATCTTCTTCTAGGTAGACCTTGGATTCATGAGATGAATTTACTCCCTTCAATTCTCCACCGTATCTTGAAGTACATTTATAAAAATTGTATATATCAAATTGAAATTGACCCTAAACCTGAGAATTGTTTGCACCTTGCATCAGGAATAACAAGTCCTTTCAAAAAATTAATTCCAACCTCACACATTGATCCTCTTGACACTAAATAGCATGACACAGAATTACCATCTACATTACCTAGTGGCAATTGGGGATCCCTACATTTTACACCTTCATTTATGGGTGACTACATGATTAGGAAAACACATGATGAAAATCCTAATCAACGAACCATCCTCTCAACAAAAAATTCAGAAAAAATTTCCCAAGCATCCACCTCAACCACTTTAGACAATGTCACACACTCCTCAATTACCCCTGATAAACACAACAATGAACAACCACTTGATTCCAAAACACTAAAAAAGAATTATGGAAAAGGATATGACTTCATGAAACAATTTGGGTATAATGGAAAAGGATGTGGTGCTCAAGAGCAAGGTATCCACAACCCTATACATCTTCACACACAAAAAACAACTCATGGTCTTGGTTATTGTTGTTTCATCAAGATCAACAAGCCTTCCTCCAACATCAATACTATAACACAAGACTCTTCCCATATTCCCCATTCTTCACCTCAATAACCTTAGTTGTGCTCCTTTCCATGTAATAGTTGTAGGATAATTGTATTCTCGCTATTCCATGCCTTGCATCCATTGCAACAGGCAGCATACCGCCATCCACTTTAGGCTCACTTTTGTCCTACACTCAATGGGGGGGCAAGGGGGTCTAATAGCCTCATTCTTCTATGTTACTTGTCATTGTCTCTTTTGACTTTTTGTTAACCTTTCATGAACACTTAAGAGCAAGCTTGAGATGTGGATGACATGTCTTAAGATTGACTCACATGTGACATACTCTCTTCCTTTCGCTCCCCTTGACATAACGCAGCCTACTTTGAAACATATGACTTGGCATAGAGCTTTCTAGGTTGGCTCTCGTGTCTTGTTTTCTATTTGCATTTCCTTTTCTTCTCTACTTTCAAGTAATTTCTTAGAGAACGATGTGTAGCAATTCCTCTAAAGTGGGGGCATACATTTTCTATTATTTCATTTGCATTCTAAGTGAAGCCTTGTCATTTACATGATGCATTTGTCACTTTGTTGATGACATTAGATGTAATGTCCTTCATAAGTGTGATATATCTTAGCATATTACTATTCTTTGATTGGTCCTCTCTTGGAGACATTAGACACAATGTTCCCTAATTGAATGACCTTGCATAAACTGAACAAGACTCCTTTGAACAATCTTTCACATTATTGCATTCTCATTCGACAACCTTGCATAACACAACTTGGATACTTGTGGAGCCTTCTTATTTGTTTTGCCACTTTGCATAACACAACATGCATGCCTGTGGTGTCATCCTATTTTTCTTATCATATGAAACTTAAACCAACATTTGCATTTACATTTATTTTCTTTGTCTTTGTGGCACCTTTTTAAATTTATCAAATGGGTATAGCTTTGGCATGGTTGAGCGGGAAGCCCAACTAGCAGAATGACATTTTCCCATAGCCACTTTTATGTTTTGTGAGTACATTCCAACTATCGTATGTTGCTCTTTTCCTTTTCTTTATGTTTTGGCCCTTCTCACCCTAAAGAAAATCCAAAGTTTTGTGGGCCTAGAGTGAGTACATATTTTCCATCTCATTCCTTTTTCTTCCTTGACTATGTATGATCTTATATCTTGGGGGCTTAGCATACATGTGGATCTCCCTTGAATGGCTAATTTAGTGTGAGGAAGCAAGTTTCTCTCACTAAATTTGGGGCTAAATCTACCATAGAAAATTGGACCCTCTGCTTGACATAGGAATAATTGGACTTAATAAGGCTTGAATCTAGTGTTGTGAGGCATTTTATGTGTCCACACTAGGACTTGGACCCTTGCAAATCAAATAACATATGTTTATTAATGTCTTTTAAATGTGTTGTGAAGTCTTGTAAGAAGATTTCACGCTTTTCTAGACTTAATTAACCCATCCCTTCCTAAATTCAACATTAAAATTACATTATTTCATCAATCTAGAAATATCTTAACATAAACTTAATGTTATACTAGTCTTGTAATTTGATTTATACATTCACATTGGTTCTTGTCAATTTCTAGGCTATGTGGACCTTATTTTAGTGTTGTAAAGTGAATTTAATCACACTTTCACATTGATCTATGTGTCCCAAGCCCTATTCAACATTTATATAATCATTAATAGTTCCCTAATGACCCATATTATGCATCCCGAGGCTTTAATTGATGAAATACCTGAAAAGATAGAAATATAAACCTTATTTCCTATATCCTTAGCTTCATAGGTGTCAAAACGGCCCTTGTGGGACCCATTTTCCATGATTGGTGAATGATTCCCATCCAGGTGGGACTCATTCAGCATGCTTGGTGAATGAGTCCTATCTGGTGCCATTTTGACCCTTGAGCAGAAAAATATGAAATTTATAGTTTATTTTCACTTTATGTTAGCCTATGATGAGGTATGAATGGATACTACAACACAATTGACTATAAAGAATTTTTTTCACCATAATTTTGAAATCTCTTGCTCATTATTACATCTCTCATCTTGAATTTATTATCTATCTTTCACTACAAGTCAAGCAATTTGAGGTTTCTCCATTAGAAGTCTTCAAGTTAACATTCTAAAGCATCTAAGGGTTGATTCTACATGTATTGTTGTAGACATCCAAGATCAATCATCATGACAAGGTAATCACTTCCATTTTTTCATGCTTCCTTCCTTTATTTCATTAATTTGGTTTAATTACCTAAATGGGGTTTGACCAAGGCAAACCCCCATGCCCTAACAATCAATAATTTCTCTTCTTGTGTTGTTTGTATGAAAATTTAGGTCATTTTTAAGATTTAAGATCATTGGATATTTCATTCTAAGGTTATTCAAGTCATCCTCCCTTCATTCAAGTCAAATCATCAAGGAAAATTCACTTTCAAACCCGAATCTGACAATTTCAGGAGCAGAGACCTATATGAGGCAGAAATACAGATCTAACTCCATAGAATCTTCCTCTGATTTTCCATATTTCTATAGGTGGACTAATTCACTACCATTTGAAAATGAGTCCCACCTATAGGCCTGAAAATTGATTTTCTGATATTTCAACTCCTAACAATCAGAAACAGGTTTCCAGAAGTTTTCAGCACAAGCAAGACTGATTCGCCATGGTTGGCAAATGAGTCCCACTGTGAAAAATTGGAAAATTTCAACAACATCCCAGATACTCCATAAATCCTACAAAATTTCTAGGTGCACTCATATTTCATTCATTTCTTTCTTTTATGCATATTCCTTTCTATTTCTTCATTTTTCATAGTTGTTGCAATTCACAATGTGTTTTCAAAAAAGTCACAATTCTTAGATTTTGCACGCATGTTTGATCAATTTCATAGTTTATCAAAACTTAAATCACTTCATTTACATCATATCACATCACACATTTCCTTAATTGAATGTACATCTAGCATTTTAGGATATAAATCTCCCTCTTTCTAGGTGAAAAACTTAGGAGGAGAGCAAGCATTTTGGGTCCTAAAATCTCTGTTACAGGATTGTTGATACTTCTATGTTGAATTCTACAACACCTATGGGTTCAAAAATTAGTAATGTTAATTGAACAATTAGAGCTGACCTCATGAGTTTGGATTCGATGCTTGTTATCAAATGTGACTTACCACTTCCAACTATTCCTTGAACAATTATTTTTAGAGGTTGTTATAAAGTATAGGAATATAGATGTGACACAACTATATCAAATATTTTATATTAATAAAAAAATAGATCATTCTAGGTATGGTAATTGGGAACACGACACACTTAAAAATTTGGATGGTTGCATTCTATGATTTGTAGTAGCAAAAATTTGTTTGAGTCAATTGAAGTGGGGAAATCCCCAGTAATGGGGCAATTTTATATCATGGTAACCATTCATTTATATTTAAGTGAAAATGAAGGCTTGATTATATAGCTGCAATAATTTCCATTCATTTGGGTTATTTTCTTGCATCACAACTTCATCACTTGAAGGACTATTGGGATTGGATGCTTCTATAGATTTTTCATGTGTGTGTTGCACATTCCAAGGATGATAATTGCATGCAAACCTCTCCCATTGTTTTATAATATGATTATTTCAAAAAACAAGACTAATGTGAATGATTTAAAATGTCTACTATAGTATTAGTTCATTCCAACATAATGCTTCAAATTATTTTTCATCTTTTGCAGGGATTATTGTGAAGTATGGGGAAAATTGAACAATGGCTAGTACGGAATATTTTTTCCATTGGGTGTTTTTTTGAGATGATTTGAAGGTCAATATTTTAGTTAATTCAATAAGTGACATTGAATCTAAATTTATGGGATGTGCAATGTAAGCATATATATATGTTGGGGATGTGGTTTCCAATGTGGGCAGGACTGAAACACTATGTTTTTTTTTGTTTACATTTAAATAAATAAATTTCCTTCTATAAATGGATACTAGTAGTTTAAATAGGTGGCAACTCTTTTGGGCACTAACATCACAATCCATCAGGCTTTCAAAAATCCACTAAGATTGGCTTAATATACTCAAAATTGGTTGAAATGTGAGAAAGCATAGCGTGGTATGTTTCAGATTTATTTTTAAATTTTGTTACATATTTTTCAATATATTTTAGCACTACATCAATCGAGAAAACAAGATGGAAATCTACAATTTCCTTCTAGATAGAGAGGATAGTTGGGCTCTGAAGATTCAAGCTATCATCATTGCGAGCTAAGGTGTGTTTAGGTTTTTTATCATCATCATTTGTAATACTTGATCTATCTTGCATGCTCCAAGGTGACTTATAATGAAATAAAATAAATAACTCTTTTCCCCTAAGGCCTCTTAGCAAGGTACACTTTGTATGGCATTAAAAAAATGAGCAATTTAATGTAGTTGATGAAAGGAATGGTTGTCATAATCATTATTTCATCCATTAAGAAGCATCATCAATAATATACTAATCAATGTTTGGCTTCACAAATCAAAGGCTTGTAGGTTCCATGCAAAGACATGTCTATCAATGTATTCATGTGTATTTTGTACTTATTGTAAGTTTTATAAAATATTTTAACTAGCACTTACAAAAAATAGGACGTGTAAATAGGTTTTTTTATTGTAGTTTTTTTGGTGGATCACTTTCTTAGTAGATGGCTAAGACCCTTCTTAATATAGAAATTAAAAATAGAATATGAAATATGAAACACATGAACATAGGCTATTCAAAGTTAGAAAAGGGGAATGGGGGATGACTCATGGGGCATTATTTTGAATGTAGTACTAGTAGTTTTCAATATAATACATATATACAAACAAGTAGAAGTGTGAAGGTGACATATTTTAAGGAACTAGTATTTTATATTTTATGATAAACCACAAAGGATAATGATTTTAGTAGGTTAATTGTAAAAAAATACGTGTATATTTGAATAAAAAAATATTCCCTCCTATATTTAAATTTCTTTTATTTTTTGTAGGGTTTTCTTGTGAGAATAAACAAACATTGAAGGCCAAAAACTAATCTCCTAAATATAGTAAACAAAAATTTGTATTTTGTGCCAGGACCATTTCGTTTGATAGTAAATAGTGTAGAGAAGTATTAAAAATAGAAGAGAAATTGATTTACATTGCAAACAAAAAGAGAAATTTCATTATAATCATTTGGGTCATTTATAATGTTCATTACGAATGCTTATTAAGCATTTCATTCCTGTCAATTATATTCTCGTGAATAACCACCAAAATTCCCTTATGAGAATAACTTCCCAAAACTAACTATTAATTTATTTATTACTAAAAACTAACCTAATAGCTAATTTATTAAATGTAAATTTAATTTCCTAAACCCCCCCCTTAAAGTTTACATAATAAAAATTAAAAAAAAAATGTAAACCTTAAATTCCTACATATCCCCCCCTTAAGGTTTACATCACAAAAAAGGAAACCAAAATTTTGTATTAGCATCAACCTAAACTTCTTGGTCTAGGAAAATGATTTGATTAGACAACCCTACATCAACATCAACCCAAAATCCTTTTTCTGGGAAAATTTCTTGAGCATCAACCCAAACTCCTCATGTTTGGGTAAATGTTCAAATTACCAACTCTACATTATCATCGATCCAAACTCCTCATGTCTGGATAAATGTTCTAATTGTCCAATGTTTACTTGTGAATCGAGACACACTCCATTATTCACAAGAAAATCACCAATAAATTGTGAATCATGACAACTCCATTATCCATAGCAACACTCCTCCATTTACGGATCGAGATTTACTCAATTATCCATAATTACTCATCTACAAAACTATGAATTGAGACAAACTCAATTATCCAAAAATGGTTTATGAATTCAATTATCCATAGACCAACAACACCACTATATTCCCCATCTTTCTCTTAAAATGAAAATAAATGAAAAAAATGCTTCTCATGAAAGATATCATCCCTGAACGAGAAGCTAACTCAGGATGATAGATGCCCTCCTACCTCTATTTCCTCCAGCCTCCAATATGACCTTATTATTCTTTATCCATTTGATGTATCATTAGACTCTCCCATAGAAAAACCATTTGAATTTTAAATCTCTACCAAATGTAACATGAATGACTTGAAGAACATGAACATTATGCAAGAAACCATATATTATATGAAGTCATGATAAAATTTCCAAGATGCTTGGTTACACCTTTTTACCTAGCACATTAGCCTCATTTAATTTCAATTTTAATAAAATAGTCCATCAATTACTTCTTTTCACTCACAAAAAATGTGATGTATAAATTCTTCTCTTTTAAAAATTTCACCACCACTTCAAGTAAAGCTATTTTCACCTAAAATATCCACAAAGATATCCACTGATTTAATCTAAAATACTTCAAAATATTTCAAAATTTATCAAACGTTCACAACTGCATTCATAAATTTTGTGCTTCTTGAATATCTAGGCCTCCCAATTGCACAATAGAATCACGATGGTCATTGCCAAAATATCAACATAGTAAAAAATTTCATTGCAAACATTCTCAATCTAATTCTTAATTTTATCAATGACTACACTCTTTTCTCCTATGAATATCTAGTGTGAAACTCTTCTTCACATTGATACAGCAGCACAATGCATAAAAACAAACATGATTCCTTC
>VDFB02004105.1:0-23970 GCA_007258455.2 Sequoia sempervirens | reverse complement strand
ATTTGATTTTTTTAAAAATCTTCCAATACCTAGAATTTGCATTATAACTCCTACAGATTTGAAACCACTCTCAAACATTCTGCCTATATACATGAAATATAACTTAAAGTATAAGAAAGTAAATTTCCATATTTAATTTTCAACTTATACTTAAATGTTTATTTCATGTATACAGTTTCCCTGGTAGAGAAATAGAAAATCAAAGAGTTTAGAGAAATGCATTCCAAAAGTCATGAATTACATTTGGCACTAGCCAAATGAAGCAACCCATTTGGCGCACACGAAATAGGTTGCATTGGGAAGTACCAACCCAATGGGTTGTATTTTGCATTGGGCATCCGACCCAAAGGTTTGGACAACCCTTTCATGGAAAAGACATGATTTTCTGAAACGGTGCCAAATTTCCTTATATTTTCATCTGTGCTCCCCATCTCATTTGCATGTCTTTCAATGCAATTTTATAAAAAAATCGTGATAGCGTTAACCTCTCTCTTAGCTATCTAAATATATAATTATTTTTTCATTTTGATTTAGTTAAGGTTTTGATCCATAGCTTCTATTATAAATGCCTCTGTTTTTGGTCAAAAACCAACATGTGCTAGTTTTAGGATAGATTTTTACTCATTCATCAAAACGTGCAAAAAATTACATTTTTTGAAACTAGACTCCATTCTACACATGATGAAAAAAATTCAATTTTCCATTAGTTTTCAAAAAATTTAGGGGGGAGCACGCTCAAAATTTAGCTTTTTAGGATGTGTCCACTTTGAAAATTCATAAAATATTATATATATTCATTAAAAAAAATATTCAAAAGAAGGAGGATAAACTACATGGTATTAGCTAATTTCTCACTGTTGGGATTTTTTAAATTCTAAAAAAAAGTTAATCAAAAAGGGGGGAGCCCTGAGGCGCTATGTTGTTTTTTTTTTAAAAATAGGACCTGTTTTGGGCCCCCCCTTTTTGAGACCCTTAATATTCATTAATTTAAAAAAAAAATAGTAGATTAGAAACTAGACTCAGAGCACTTCAAATTTTGTTATTGCTACATCTTGAAATTTTGAGCGCAACTATCTTCATTTTCTTGTGCAAATCAGATTTTGCTGATTTCAGAAAAAAAGTGGCATTTTAAGAGCCAAAATTGTGTCACAGATCCATGCACTTACTCTAAAAATATTATTCATATAATTGAAAGGCACTCCGGTACATGGTTTATGGTATCCAAAGGATATTTTAATTCCTCTGTGAGTGCTTATATAGATGTAGATTGGGTAGGTTGTGTGGATGATAGGAAAAGTACAAGTGTTGGTTCTTTCTTTCTTGGAAGAAGGTTGATATCTTGGCTAAGTAAGAAGCAAGATTCAATGTCATTATCTACTTTAAAGGTAGAATACATTGTTGCAACATCATGTTGCACACATGTGTTGTGGATGAAGCAAACATTGAAGAATATCATAGTGTCATATGATGAATCAATTCCTATCTTATGTGATAATACAAGTGATATCAATATTTCAAAGAATCCAATAATTTGCATTCAAGGAAAAAACATATAATTTTAATCTGGTATCACTTCTTGAGGGAGAATGTTGTAGAGAATGAGGTGAAGTTGGAGTATGTTCCTACAAAGGATCAAGTTATAGATATATTTACTAAAGATCTTCCTAAGGATGCTTTTGAGTATCTTTAGGAGAAGATGGGGGCTATTACTCCTTTCAATTAGATGAATACAATTACCCATTAGTACAATGGATTTCAAGATTCATTCCTTGTTCTGGACTAATGTTGATGGCAACCTCTGAAGAGGAGTCTAGGTAGTGGGATTGTTGGTTGTTGTAGTCAGGGGGAGTGTGCAGAGAAGGTGTGAAGAAAATAGAGTGCAGTAAAAGTAAAGGTAGTTGCAAAATAATTGTTGTCCCTTATAGGTGTTTCCCTCAGGGGAGAGAAAGTATGTATGATTTATTTCAAAGGGGAAGAAAAGAAAAAGAAACATGTTACTTTTTTCCATTGATGTCAAAAGGGGAGAGAGTTTAAAAAACCATATGAAGAAAGCAGGAGATAAGTCTTGTAAAGGAGAGAGCATTGGAAAGAGTTGATGTTTGTGTAAGGGTGAGTAGTATGTACTAGGGTGCAGTATATGAGTTGGTGATCAGAGTTGTTGTTTGTTTTGATGATTTTTCATAGCATGTGTTACCATCAATGACAAAGGTGGAGATTTTTGGAAGTATGTGTTGTCATTGATGTCAACAGATCTTTGTTATTGCATTGATGTCAACCTATGAAAATGCTTTGATTGGTTGCATTATGTTGTCATTAGTAGTATCATTGATGTTAGCCTCTAGTGTTGCTTTGATGAGCATATGTTTGTGAATGTTAAACCTCTTGTGTGGTTGAGAAGGTGTTGCAGATGCTAAAATGATGTTTTTGGTGCTTTGGTTTTCAAGTGCTTTTGAGAAAATTTAAATAAAAGAGTAAATAGTGTGGTAAAGTTGTGTCTAGTATTTTTCTCCACATCTCTTCATGGTTAAATATTTGCTTATGTGGTTCAGATATGTTGATTATTGGTGTTTAGAGGTGTTATATGCATAGTTTCAGGTTTTGGATAATTCAATAAAAGAAGTTTTCTTCACTAGTGTGTGAATTGTGTTGCAGTGCTATTTGGGAGAACTGGTTTTACTCCACATTTTTTATATCTATCTTCAATTTGAGTTATTTGTGTTTTGGTGCTCTGCAAGGTTGGATTCATTAGTTGTAGTATGTGGAAGGTTAACTGGTTGTATAGAATGATTATGTTCTTCAGGTGTATGATGTTGTGATGAATTTGTTGGATTTCAAGGTGTTGATGGAATATTCTAGATTGTGTTTAAATGTTGTATGTGGTGCATGAGTCATCTTTGGATTTTGTGAAGTGTGCACTCAAATGTTTAATGGTGTTAACACAAGTTCAACCATCCTTGGGTGTTTACACTAATTGTGGATATGCTTCGATGTTTGTGGAAGCATGGCATGGCATGTATATGTGGATTTAGGTCTTAGTTAATGTGTGATGTGGTCCAACTTCACTCCTATCCACTGTGGGAATGTTTTGGTGCTGGAATAATTTGAATTTGTACGATTAAGGTGCATAACTAACTTTGTAATTTGTTTTCAAGGTTGAGAACACTATATATATGTGTTGTGTTGATGAAGGATTATGATATGAAATGTGTGTGATGTGAATTATGATGTGAAGTATGAAAGTGAAGTGCAGTATGAGATTTAACGGCTAAGACCATTGGAAGTAGTGAGAAGGTGTCTACATTCTACAGAAAGAGTGTGAATGTTCTGGTGAAGCAGTGGTGGAACTTTTTTGTTTCTTTGAGATGGATTTATCATTGTAACAATCTTCTATCTTCTTCTTTCTATTCTGGTAGTGAGCCATTGGCAATGAGCCCTTCTTTCTTTTAGGCAGTGAGCTCTTTGATAGTGAGCTTATTGTATTTGGTGTTGCAATTATTTTATATTGTGAGCTAATCCTCACTGTGGTTTTTCCCTTTTTGGGTTTTCCACGTAAATTTGGTGTTCTCATGTGCTTGGATGTGTTTGTATTAATGTTTCTCATGTTTATGTTCTGCTAATGCATGATAAGGGTTCACTGGTTGTTAAGGGTTTAAGGAATAATGTAGATTTGGATGTTAAGGTGAATTTGATTTTTTAATGTACAACTGATTCACTTCCTTCCACCCACCCCTCCTCACTCCCCTCCTCTCAGTTGCCTTGTGCATTCAACATAATGCTTAGTAAAAAAATTTAGCTAAGAAGCTCCATGAAATCCTATTTTTAATGTTGTCAAATATAATCTTATCTAATAATTATAATTGAAAACCATCAAAATTTAAATAAACTTTCCAAATAATTATTTTATTTTACATATAATTATAATTTTAAACCAAAATAAAATTATAAATTTATAAAGAATTGAAATTAAAATAATTATATCGATTCGACACAAGATGTGTTGAAACCAAAGTAAAACATAATACAATTTAAAAGATAACAAGAATGCGAGCTCATATATATGTGGAAACGAAAGAAAGAAGAAAAATAAGCATTCTCTTTCAACACAAGATCTGTTACCAAATTAAAAACCTTACTATATAGGTGAGAGGAAGGAAAATAGTACATTCCAAATCTCCACTATAACTTACGCTGTTTAAGTTGCATTCAAACCAAGCACATAAATCTTAATATTTTTAAATTTTCCTTTGTAACAAAATCTAAGCTAATGCCCTGGATTTTCAAATTCTATGCTCTTACACTAGCCCCTCATAAAAAAAAAAAATACCTAATCAAATAAAATGTGGGAACTTGTTCATTTACTTCTTAAATCTGAACACAAACCCCGCTTTTATATCCAATTTTACTCTCAGTTAGTTCCTTGGCATCGTAAAGATCAGTTACCTAGGATTTTCTTATGATATTAAGCATATAAACTGCATTTCTGGAAATGTTCTCATTGACCCATGTTTCATGAGTAGACAACAAACCCATCATGATATCGGTCAATCCACTTAGCAACACATTACCTAGGTGATGGGTTCTTGTTGAACCACTACTCATGAAACATGGGTCAATGAGTTTGACTCGAAACTACACGGTTGAATCCTGATAGCAATATCATAATTTGACACGCTGTGGAAAAATACCTCCTACTTATCTACCTAGAATTCTCCAACAGTCATCCATGTTTTGTTTCTTATCCATATTTAATAGAGATCTGGTCTTCTAGAAGGTGGTAGAACTCTTGCATTTAGGCAGTACGGACATAGTTGGAGGCTACATCAGGTTTCAAGAGTTTACGTTCTAATACTATTCATGCGTTCACTGTTACGTGAATGGGGAAATCTTAGCTGTGGCGTCGGTATGATAATGCACCGACAAAACTTGGTCTCTAGATCAGAAAGATCCACAAGCAACCCAGAATTCTCTAACAATCATCCAATATCTCTTTTTCGTTTTGCTTCTTATCCATAATTAATAGTTTTCTGGTCTTCCAGAAGATGGTAGAACTCGTTCGCATTTAGAGAGCATGGAAGTAGTTGTTGTCCATTTAAGTTATTAGGAGTTTGCCTTCTCATTAAATCAAAAGCTTCGAATAGTTGTGTGCATTTAGACTGTTCTAAACTTTGCTGTGGCAGCGGCATATTAATACACACGCAAAACAAGTGTGGTCCTCTTGGTTACAGACATCTCCCCCTCTCATATAAAAGATGTATCATATATAACTCCCATCCTAGAAGCATGGGCTCTTACCTTTACGGGACGCGATCATTACAACAGTTGCAGAAAGAATATGTCGGTGTGAGGCGGAGACCAAGTTGCTCTTGATTTAGTACGATTTGATTAATAGACATACTCGAAAAGTTGGAGGGGCTTTGGAGATCATTATAGAAGATCAAGTGATTTATGATAGTGCCCAACGCATGCCATCTTTAACCAGTTAGAGATGGATAGATGAGGTGCGAGAATCCAGAGGCTTCATATGAGTTAAGCATCTTTACCAAATGCTTGTATGGGAGATGTGGGTTAAGGATGTATAAGAAATTTTAGAAGGAAAATTTATTAATCTATGTGTTATGTTTTAATACTACTAATGATTTAAATATAAAGATATTTTAGAAGGAAAATTTATCAATATATGTGTGCATGTGTGTATATGTGTATATGTACATATGACATATGTGTACAATAAATTCATATATTAATTTATTTAGAACTAATAATTATAATATGTATGTGTAACATATAAAAGTATATACTATGTTCTTTTATCTCTTTGTTTTACACCATTTTCACTAATGTGGCAACTCAATTTGGTTCATTTAATGCACAAACCAACTTCAAATATATATCTATCATCAAAATTTGCAAAGTTCATTACTTTAATTATGACCAATTTGATTCATAAAGGTTTTTTTACTCTAGACTTGGCCACACTTGTGGTCTTGTCCCTTGGACTAGGCCATGACACTTGATTTCAAATTTCACTTTTGTTGTTCCTAGGTTGACTTCTTTAGAATTTGATTGCTTTCTTGTCAACCCACAAACAAATTAAATTATGAGTTCAAGACTTATGTTGAAGGCTATCTATAAGGTTAAGAATTTTCTACTTTGAAATCTCCACCATCCATTTTTCACTTGCTTTGGTATCCATTTATGTAGTATATTTTTAGGACCATTTCATCTAATTCATCCCTCCCCTTTAATCATATAAGGGAAATGCAAGTGGTCCAAGGCATAGAAACCTCTCATCTACTAGCCCCCCAAAATTAGAATCTTGACTTTGTAAAACCATCAATCCTAGCTGAGCACTAGTTTCTACATCACTATTTTGAGTTGGTGCTAGTGTGTTTTGTCAAATTTTAAAACATGAATTTTTCATCCTCTTCCTCCCCTAAATCATACCATATTTTTAATGGTAAATTTCTCAAAAAATTATTAGATGATCATTTTAAAGCCTTGTTTTCCTCTAAAAGGGATTTGTTCATATTTGATAAAATTTCTACCATTTTGTTCTTTGACATACAAATAATAGAGAATCCATTAGAAAAGTAGGGAAACAAGTTGAATACTGTAAATCTAAGAATTGTGAATCTCCCTTAATCTATTGGATTACATGCATTCCTTCTAATTTTCTTTCTTTTCTTTCATTTATTTCTCTATCCCCCATGAGAGATCCATTAGGATTCAATTTTTCTCCCCTTAGCCAAACCAAAAATATAACAATTCTTCCCATTTTTCTCCCAACCAAATATGAAACATTTATATCCTTTTTTGACTACTTGAATCCCTATCATCTTCATTTGTCTCCATCACCATCACAACAACACTTTTGTTGAGTTTACCTCATAGTATTTGTCATTGTAAACACATATATCCACACAAACCAACAACACTTCATCGCTAAGATTGCATGTACTCAAAATATTCTTTATAGTGCTTTATGGAGGTCAAAAGATGAAAAAATGGAAATAATTGAAATAGTCTCTTTTAAAACATATTATTTCCCCTTGTCACTATATTTAGCTCCATTTTTATTAGTATTTAGAACAAATACTCATATATTGCAAGTGGGAAGAGGGTTAGGAGTTGAAGGTGAGAAAGTCTCAAAAGTTCCTAAGGCTATAGACAAACACACTAGTGCCTTATAAGGCATTTGTGCCCTCTAACACTACTACAATGCCTAATGTAGGAAATTCCACCTCGTAAGCATAACTACATTCTTAATATCTAAAAACTTCTTTGTTCAATCCTAGATTTACATTATACATAGTTTTAGATCTCCCCAATCTATTTATATCCTTATAATCTTCATTTTTAGGTGCACACATTTTTTAGGTTCTTTTCTACAACACTTTCATTTTCATTTATTATTTTTTAGGTCATACATTTTTATTTATACATAAATTAGATAATATTTTATTTTTGATTATAGGTAAAACAGGTTTTGAAGGGACCCCAAAACCCTTTACAAAATAAAATTTTGCTTCAGCAAATAATCAAAAATAGAGCAAGCAACCAAAAAGAAGCCAAAAACCAACAAAAGAACAGCCAGAAAGAGGCACTGAAACCAACACACTACTAGAGATTTTTTAGGATGTTCACCACTTCCAAGTCAATGTGAATAATCCTTTGATAAACATTCATGACTTCCACAAGATCCTCAACAGGAATTCCAACATTAGCATTCAACTTGGTTTAGTTAATATTTTGTTATGTATTAAGTATAATTTTATTAAGTTAGAAGATAGTCCAATCAAAAGGATTGATAAAATCCCTTTGGTACATGTATAACTTAGGGTATGCCAAAAGTAATCTTTCATTTGTTGAACCCAATAATCCTACACTTTAAACTTCTTGATAGTCTAAAATAAAATCAAGAATCTAAAAGAAAAGCTCATTTCTTTTCTCTTCATTTTTATTCTCAAGCTAAGTTAAATAATAATAATAATAAAAAAGCCCATTTTTTTAATCTTTACTTGAAACCGCATCCCTTAATCCAAAGGAAAAAATAACGGCCTCTAACAAATCCATTTTCTTCCCACTTTGATATAATATTCACAAGATTCTCTCCTCTCTTTAAGAAAAATCTCCAAACATTCACAACACCAAGTACCCTTAGTATACTCTTCTAGATAGGGAATAGTATCTACACTCGTAATACACTTCATACAATCATTCTTCTCTTCCTAGTTTTTACAACACCCTTTTAGCCTTTTCCAAGACCCATAGTTTACCTTATCTCAACACTTAGTCTACTCTTTCCTACACCCTCCTTTTCACTCAAAAAATCTCTCTAAATTTTCTAAAAGAATTTTCACTCCTATGTTATGTTCCCATTTCCAATGAGCTAGAAAAAAATATTAAAATATTGTAAATATTATAGGTAGACAAAAAAATAAAATTAAAATAAAAGAATTTTAAAAAAATTGACAACCTTTCACATCTAATATAATACTAAAATATTGATCCAATATGGGGTTGTCAGCCTATCAAGCTTGTCATACATATGGTATAATACAAAAATATTAGGCCAAAAGGTGGGTACAAACTTGTCATATATGATATTTAATATTAAAATATATAAGGGGGTGAAGGAAGGTGGCTACACTAGAAGCCACAACCCTAGGGATGTAGGAGTCTATTTAAATAAGTAGAGGCCAATAGAAGTATTCATTTATTTCATATTTCTTCAAGTCTGAATACTTATTCATCAGATCCAAAGAATGAACATGATATGGATTTTAGGAGATTCAAGGACCAAAACCCTTGAATATATCAAGAAAAAATTAGGGACAAATCCCTTAAATCTTTGTAGGTGATTTTATCTCCAAATTTGCTTAGAAATTCAAGAATTTCAGTAAGCAGTATATTATTCATGATTAGTATCATTCTAGTTGTAGAATAATGGTTTCATAGATTTTGTAGCCTATAGGGATATAGTATATAACAACAAACCTTTTATTTTGCTTTATTATTTTGAAGTGACAACAGATCTAGTAAGAGTTTTTTAGTTTATCAATGCATTTATAGTGAATATTAACCTCTATTTTTACTAAAAAAAACTTTTTACTAGTTAAATTATTATCAACTATTATATTTTTTATAATTTTCCTACATCAAAAACTATAGCTTATTATGTTCCTAAATTAGGTTAAGTAATATCTCATAAATTTTATATTGATCTTTTCTTAAAATATTTTATTTTATTCAAATGTAATTTGATATTAGCTTTATAATTTCTAGTTGGATCTTGAGCTAATATTGATTATTGGTTTCTTACAAAAACCCTTCTTGGTGTAATAAGAAGAGTATGCTGTGGATTTTAATGTTTTTCCATAAAAAATTAATCCTAATTATCAATAATAATCAAGTTTAAGTATACATAGTAATTGCATTAGATAAATAATACTTTTAGTTCAACCTATAGGGTGAGTTTATTCTATACAATGCAAAATATCTTCATGATTTAGAAAGAGAAAAGAGGAATAATTGTCACACTTTAGATATAGAAGAAAAAAATATGGTTGATAGAGATAAAAATCATCTGATGAGGACTTGGGAGAATTTATAGCTTAACTCACATAGAGCTAGGAAGCACTAAAAAATTTAGTCTTAAGAGACTCCGTAGCTAATCTAATTCTTGTTCTCTATGACAACAATATGAGTAATGTTAACAATGTAGAAGATATTCCATTAGTAACTAGATGGGTTCCTAGAACAACTTATTTCCACCTACTCTAAGCCCCAAGATCCTTAGATTTAAACTCTTAATAAGAGAAGAACTACAATGTAAAGGAGAAGAATGGAAATGTATGATCCCAAAGATGATGAATACTTATCAAAGGAATATCAAAATCTCAACCTAGGATTCCAAATATGCATGCCACTTAGTGATTATTATTATTTTTAGATGAGGAACACACTAAGAATGGGAGGAAGAAGGACCCCTCAATACTAGGATCCCTTTCATATTCATATTGGAAAATTAACCATTCCTGTACTTGACCTACAATAGATCCAAAAAATATTTATTTTGAGCACGGTTACAAAATATTGACACCTATTTTTTATTAAACCCAAATAATGAAGATGAGGCTTTCAAATTTCAAACTCTTGACCTAGAAGGGGTAGGTTATGAGTGGTGGTATTATGAGATAAATACCCAGGAAAATGACTCTATAACCAAATTAAAAGAGTTAGGAAACAAGTTATTGGAATGATTTGAAAGGAAGGATCTAAAAATTCATTTCAAAGAGTTAGTCCAATTGAAACATCATGGATTAGTATAATAAGTTATGTGATTAAATTTTAGAGGCCCAAAAATAATGGCACTAGATGTCTTACATAGAAGAAGAATAATAGTTTTAATTGAAGGGTTATTTAAACCCGTCAAGGGTTTAGTGAGATCCTTTGATCCAAAAACTCTTTAGAATGTACTTAAGAAGGCTCTAGATTTATGATTTTCAATTCCAAGGAACAAATTCATTTCTAGAGAACCTCATTTCAATCAAAGTAAATATAATTTTATAAAATAAGGGAAACAATCTACTCCTCATAGTGGTGCAATTATTTTTTATTTTGGTTCTTAGTTTGTTTTGAAATTATAGATTCTCAAGGTGTTGCTGAGCCATTCTTGTTTTGGGAACTTTTGGGGCTTTGCTCTCACTCCTACGATAACATTTTTGGGTGAATTTTTTTTGAAAGTGCATAATTTGTTTTGTACTTTACGGTGGCGTGATTAGATTTATCCCATTATATGTAAGAATTGTATTTTGAGTTTTCCCGCGTGCCACTAGGGCTCAGATGTCTATGCCCGAAATGGCTAGATCGAGCACCTGGGCTTTCTTGCCTCAAAACGATGATGTGACAGCGTCCCTAATTTGGTTTCCACTTGGATGAGTACTTCTGAAAGTACAGTTGACTGATGTCATGTATATTAAAAATGTCGGTACACTTTGGAATGGTGAGGCGTGTGTGAACTGGAGGGATACTAGCATGTATCTACCATGCCGCAGCTCGAGATTGCACCTATCTGTAATGGGATTTGCAAGTACCATATCCATTAGTGGCAAGTCTTCACATTGGTGTCTGGCGATGGAAATGTTTGGCTTCGCACATTTTGGCTGATGAAGCACAAGGTGGCAACTCATGTGGAATAAATGCGTGGTCTATTTAGGATCGGATGGTGGTCTTTGTGGCTTCACAACATGAATAATGTAGTCTTCAGTGAGGTTGCGAGGCAAAAAGAGGCAATGAGAATTCCTGGGCTTTATCACAGATCGAAGACTCCAGGAAATTTTATGATGAAGGAAATTCTATGTCTCGAGGCTATGAGAATGGTGATTGGACGAGACTTCTCCATCTCGGCAAATAGGTACCGTGTAAATTTCAACATATCGTCCGTATTTATTGCCACTTTACTGGACATGGAAACTTCGAAGGTGCAGTGCCTGTTGTTGCCGAGGCAGGTGTTTAAGGTGGTCATCCTCGTGGGCAATTTGGACATCGTGATGGTGGCAGAACTTTGCATTGGTATCCCATGGACGAATGACATTGGACGAATGCTGCATCAAGGCGTGAATGTGGAGAGACAGTCGTTCCTCATGAATATGGATGCTCGGGGACTTGCTCATCACAGATGTTGTGCCGAGATGGGCTTCAACTTCTCGTGTCATCGCCTTGGATTGGTTGGCGTTATGGGATACAATGGGAAAGGGGCTTCACTGCTGTGGTGGAGACTGGTAACTTCTATGATGAGGCTGAATGATTCTGTGTTGGGTGTTCCTTTTTTACCATGACGATTATCATTTTTTGGATGTGGGGTGGGTGGTGTCTTTATTTTTTGGGGCTTGGAGTGCATTTGATGTATTACTTCTACACCCTTTGACTGTGGGATTTGATGCTATGTAAAATCTTTTTGGATATTAATATAAATTATGCAATTATGGTTGTGTTTTACGGATAAAAAAAAGAATTGTACTTTTAGTTTGTGATGACAACAATTCACAAAAGAGAAGTAAATTCAATTGCAACCATAGAAGACACTTCAGTCAATAGGAAACCATAATGTCAGTCAACGAAACAGAGCATTGCAACCATTCACTGTAATGAATACCAAACATTCTTCACAGTATTCGACTCTATACTCAGCAATGCTTATGGCAACTCCACAAACCCGATTCTGTGCATTTTACTTTCAATTGCATTGATTAGATTACAAACTTCTAGAACCACACATTTCTTGCAGCAAACAACCCAATGCCAATCAACATTACACTGTGGAAAGTAGCATCGAATCCATTTGAAGCCTAGAATTCTCCATCCAAATGCACGATGGGAAGAAGAAGAACAATCTATCCATTCCCACGTTTCAATTTCACCCCAAACACCAAAAACTACCCTCCACGTTGTCTTCTCCCTGCTCAAATTGTCCCCCTTCCTTTTATTTTCAAGAATCGATTTCTTTCTTCCCACTATCGATCAAGATTCTCAAGCAACCGTCAATCTCTTCTACCACATGGTCTGGGATTTTCCTCTCCACACCCATTTCTTTTGGTGACCACTTCTCTTTCAAACGTGGTAACTGCCATCCTCTTGTTCCAACGATGGAGAAAGAGGACTTTCCAATTCTTTTCTACCACATTGAGCCTGCCACTTGTCGAAAGGCCAACAGGAAGCAACAAAAGAAAAACTAAAATACTAAAATCCAAAATGTGCAAACCCAAAATTGACTTGTGTGATGCCCCTACATGAGGCTCCCTAGGGGACAAAACATGTGCTCTCGCACATGAGGGCATCAGCTAGAAAGTATTTCTTGGTTCTTTTTTTCTGCATCTTCCAACATCGCTCCAGAACAACTACCATGCATTCAACCTATTTTTCGTTTGTTTTCTTTTTTCTTGATGAATCTCCTCCTTCTGGTGTCCTTTCCATCCACAAGCCTCCAAAACTCCATCTCCCGTTCATATAAATCACTGCCACCATTTGATTCCACATCCTTTTTGTTTTCTACTTTTAAACTCTTCCTGTCAATAATTACTTTCAAATATTCAGAAGCATCATTCCTAAAATCATCAAAAACAACTTACTTATCATTTACCTGGCATGCACACTCTTCAAACTTCTTCCAAGTTAATCCCAAAGGAATGTCAATCTTTGTTTCTATTGATATTTCATTAGTCAATACTTATGTTTCTTCATCTTCATTCGTGTTTTCCCTCTTAAGGTTTCTTGCATCCTCCTCACCAACATTTTCCTTTCCATCTTCCATTTTTGTCTTCATTTTCTTTTCTTTAGGCTCTACATCCATGTCAGCTTCATAATGTGGCAATGCTTTTCCTTCTTTCAAGGCAACCATCTTCTTCCCTCTTCTTTGCTTGAAAATCGTCTGCATAGGCCACTTCAACTTTTTTTCAATGGCCAACCCCAATCATATTATTGACTTCTTTCCTCAAGCTATTGCTTCACCAATAACTTGCATATCTCTAGATCTCTTTTGAACTCTGCCAATTCTTGATCAAACTCTACATCATCCTATCTTATCTTATTGTCCTTCAACTCATCCTTCTATTTGAGTCTCTTTCCCAGCTGCATCTTTTATTTTCACTTCTCCACTTCGTGATACCTCACCTAGGGATTTTCTCCTTTTCCTCTGCCTAGTCTCTTGGTACCCAAGTTCTTCCTTTTAACCTGTCAAAACTTCCACACACACATACTTGTCAAAAATCCCACCAAACTTTTTCCAGAATCCCCCAAATCTTTCTCACTTTGATACCAAAATGATGAAAACAATTCACAAAAAGGAAGTAAATTCAATTACAACCACAAAAGACACTTCAGTCAATAGGAAACCATAATGTTAGTCAACCAAACATAGCATTGCATCCATTCACTATAATGAATAGCAAATATTCTTTACAGTATTTGACTATATACTTAGCAATGTTTATGGAAACTCCACATTTGAACTTGATTTTGTGCATTTTACTTTCAAGTACATTGATCAGATTACAAACTTCTAGAACCACAAGTTTCCTGCAATAAACAACCCAATACCAATCAACATTAAATACTATGGAAAACATCATCGAATCTGTTGAAGCCTGGTAGTCTCCATCCAAATGCACGATGGGAAGAAGAAAAACAATCAATCCATTCCCACATTTCAATTTCACCCCAAACACCAATAATTGCCCTCCACGTTGTCTTCCCCTGCTCAAATTGTCCCCCTTCCTTTTATTTTCAAGAATTGGTTTCTTTCTTCCCACTATCGATCAAACTTCTCAATCAATCGTTGATTCTTCTACCACATGGTTTGGTATTTTCCTCTCCACATCATTTCTTTTTGCAATCACTTCTCTTTCAAATGTGGTAACTGCCATCCTCTTGTTCCAACGATGGAGAAAGAGGACTTTCCAATTCTTTTCTACCACATTGAGCCTGCCACTTGTCGAAAGGCCAACAGAAGCAACAAAAGAAAAACTAAAATACTAAAATCCAAAATGTGCAAATCCAAAATTGACTTGTGTGATGCCCTTGCACTAGTTTGTAGCCAAATTTGGCATCTATAAGCACTTAGATCAAGTCCACTTTGTTTTTTTTGGCAGTTGGAACCTATAATCACACTACATATAAAGTGTCAAATCATATACTATTGGGGGAGATTCTTGATAGAGTAATTTGAGGGGGGGTAATGTCTTGGTGGTTTATTTCTTTCTTTTGCTTATTGTGTGTTCTTGCAATGGGGAAATATAAAATTGAACTCCTAATTCCATATAATAATGCTTCATGGATAAAATAAAGATGAAATTATCTCATGGGAAAGGGTTGTCTAGGCCATCTAAAATAAACCATTCCTCAAGCTACTTAAATGCTAAATAATTTGAAACATGTGGAAGATTTATCGTGAGAAAATACTTGGACCATGCATATGTTCCCTTATTTCCAACTTTATATTATTTAAATCATATTTATTTATTTAATATTTCTTTCTAAATCCATTATTTTCCCTTTCCCATCTAAAATCATTTTCTAATTCATCTTGAAGGTTTAACCTTGATAAATAATTATTTGATAGTTGTTTATCTAGACCCTTTATCCCCTTTCTTCCTACAAATTAAATAATTTTATTTATTTATTTAATTGACCATGTCCATTTCCCATAATCCATCTCCAATCCCCCATTATCTTCTAATTATCCTCTAATCTTGTGCACATTGGATAATCAAATAATTAACCTTAGGTTTGACTAACCCAACTCCTCATAAATCCACTTGCCATCCTAAATAATTTCATATTGCAAGTTTCACTTTGAGGTATGGTCAAACATAGAACAATCTTTCTCTTTCCAATAATTCTTAATTTTGATTTCTCCATGTGCTTTGGAATGTCCAAGAAGACAAATATTTTTTTTAAGAGAATCTCCTAAGACAACTTTTTTAAATGCTCCACATCTTATCCATCCACTACATTTAGATGCAAAATATTCATCATTGATCTTGGAGCCACCCTTCCCAATTAATCCCCTCTTGGCACTTGTCCACTCTCCCTTGCTTGAGAACTCTTATCAATTGTGAGCCCTTGATCCTTGAATTGAATCCTAGCCCTCCATCCAACCCTCCAAAATTATATAAATTAAAGGCCATCCAAGTCATTATCATCAACACATCTTGAATGTAATATTATGCTACAGAAATTGAGAACATCTTAAAGTAATTTAGTCAAAATAACTTTCATAAAGAAACTAGAAGAATTTATGTCTTTTGATGATTTATATTGTTTCAATGTTCTAATGGCATAATCTTGAGTGTTTGCTATTGTTTTTACTTAACAATTTGGGGTTTTTTAGGTTTCTAATTTATTGTCACTCCCAATTGCACACACCAAATAAGAGAGGCAAGTAAAACATCTTTGTAGATCACCCATTTTTATACACAATGTGAAATTGGAGAAACTCCATGTTATGGATGATTGATTTCTTGGGGAGTCTATTTAGGGAAATTCCTACAAATGAAGGATTATGATATGGGATATAGATTTGAGTTAAGCTGGTAGATTATCTATCATATAGCTAATCTAGGTTTCTTCATACTATTGTTGGCTTTCAGTTGTTTATGTGTTAGTTTTTCCTTGATGTCAAAAGTGGTTGGTTTGCTGATATGAGAATATATATGTTGATGCTTGATGGATGTTGATAGGATGCATTCTTAGATTGGGTGTTCAATACAGTCTTTTGGATTTATATATGTTGATGTTTGATGGATGTTGACAGGATGCATTCTCAGATTGGGTATTCAATACAAACTTTTGGATTTGTATATGATGATGCTGATAGTGTTTGATAGGATGATTTGCAGTTTGATTCTTCAAGGATAGATGCAGGTTAAGTTTGCTTCAATGCTTTAATGATAGTGGTTGAATACAAGGTAAAGGTTGTGAGCTCCATATTGATTTTCATACAAGAGTGTTATGCTAGAGTCATTCTTTTATTATATGGAATTTCACTTGGTGATGGCATTTACAAAGTGTTCTCACACTTACTTGGGCAATACAAGGTTGGTTATCTAACATTTTACAAGGCACATTTATAAGGCTTCGTGATATATTTCATGTAATGGTTCAAGGTGTTTCTTCCTAAGGACAAGGTTGTGTCATTTTTTATATTAATTCCAAGGTCTTTGAAATCAAAATGGGAAATAAAATCCCATTGATGGAATTCATACCTTATGACATAAAAGGCATATCTTAAAGTTGTGGTGCTCATTTTATCATTTCTTTTTACAAAGTTTAGCTCACAAGCTTGAGCAAGGACACAGTTTCTCCAATTAGGGTTTCTATCTATTTGGACAAGATTTGGTGATGGTTTGACAGTTTGAAGGGAATATGGGAAAAGAAATCGACAGGAAGCTCTAGTAACAGGTGTTTTTGTTCCTAAGTTTGTTGAGTTGAAAACAATTAGTTTGAGTTTTAATTTTTTGATTAATATCTATTAGTTTTTGAAAGTTTTAATTGTGAAAATCTTGTATAGATTTGTTTTCCATCCGTCAATTGTATATTTGATTTTGGGGTTTCCATTTTTTTTTATATTTAGTCAATGAAAAATGTGTTATGTTCTTGGAACCGAATCTTTAACCTTAGTTGAGGGTTTGCGAATCTCTTGTACCCATGGTTTTTTGCTTGTAGAAAGAGATATGCAACCTCTAGTTTTCAAATTAAGGGTGTTGGGTGATTAATCCCTGTAAAAAGGTTCTTGGTATAATGTAATTGTATTTTTTTCTTGTCCTTGTTGGTGTCGGGTTAAGCTTGGGTTACTTTTTTCTTTCACTATCTGTATGAACATATGGTAAAGGGCTAAGTGAAGGGTTTCTCTATCAAGCAAATAATATAACCCTTGTTTAGTCGTGTTAAAAACTTGAGTTTCATTCTTGGGTCTATCTGTTTTAGTCTACTTGATTAACCATTATGGTTTGTATAATGGTTTTTGTACAAAAAGTGGTTATGGCTCAAATTTAGTTCCTTTTGTTTGTAAAGAATACATGGCTTAATTTTGGCACATTATTATGATAGATTAGCGAGGTTGTTAAACAGTTAGATTGTTTGTTGTGAATACCATTTTAGGAATAGTTAATGGAAGTTATGTTTCTAGTTTTACACTTGGAATATTATATATGGACTTCATTGAAGTTGTTCAAAATGTGTTGAACATATTCATAGTTTTTTGAAGATTACTTTGCATAAATTATATTAATTATGTATGAGTTAAAAGATTGTTAGAAGGTGGTGTCACATTGGTGACTCGACATGAGGTAGTTTGATACAATTTGAATATGATTTTGTTGTTGGATATAATCTTGAATAGGTGGTAGCATTTGATGGCATCTACATTGGATATTTAAACTGTGTCTTTAAACTATTGCTAGCTTGGTGCATTTAACGAAATTATCATGCTGAATGTGTACACAAAATTCTAAAATTGAAGTTTTGCAAATATGATGCAAAACAAAGTATATAACTAATATATTTGGTTTTTTAGAGATTCCAGAACGAATCTTTAAGATATTAAAAATATCAGAATGAAAGTAATATATGAATTGAATAGAAATAGAGTAACCCTCTCATCTATTATTGTTCTTAGTTTTTTGTACTGGGGTTGGTGCTCCTTGGAATGGGTGTTCCTAAATGTATAAGGGATTGGTGCTCCTAAAGGTTGTAAGGGGTTGGTGATTTGAATTTTGTGGAGTTGGTGCTCCTAAATTGTAAAGAGTTGGTGCTCTAAGTGAATAAAGGAAAGATTTTTCAAGTGGTTTTTTATTCCCTAAGAGGGTTTTTCCACTCAGGATAAATTTTGGTGTTATGTGATGTTTCTATGTGTGAATGGTTTATTTGCTTGATTACAAAATCGTCATCAGTTGCATAAAAAGTTGTTGATGTCAATCATTCATTTCTGCCATTCTTTAAATCAAAGAATCTTGCATAAAAGGTTTAGTTATAAGCTCTGATATTTGTGTAAATTTAATCAAGCCAGTCTCAGTTAATAAAATGTTTATCTAATTTGTAATGCATATAATATTGTTTGAGTTCAAGTGAAGTCTAATTTGATATTTTGGTTTAAAAGTTTAAAATTTTGTGACTTTCTTGAATCACTAATTCACCCCCCCTAATACCCTAGAAACCATCAACCCTATAGGTTCTCCACCCTAATCCCTCAACCCTATATCCTCAACCCATATCGCTTTCTCTCTATCTATACATCTCACCTCTCCCTCCCTCCCTCTCTCCTACCCTCTCTAATTGTCTCTATCTACCCTCTCCCTCTTTCTGCATACCTCTCATGCAATCAATCCCTACCACCCTCTATCGCTCCCTCTATCTATATCTCTATCTCCCTCCCACTCTCTCCCACTCCCTCTCTCTCATGTCTCTCCCTCACACCCCCTCTCTCTCTCAGGTATCTCCCTCTGGCAACCTACCTAGGTAACTCTCTCTCTCTTTGTCTCTCTCCCTCTCTCTATCTCTCTCTCTCCCCTCTCTATATCTATCCCTTCCACCCCACCTAGATAAGTCCCTCTCACTCCACTGCCCTCTTTCTCTCCCTCTATTAGGTCACTCCCACAACCTCTCCCTCTCTCATGTCTCTCACTCACACTCCCTCTCTCTCCCACTTCGTCCTTCCTGCACTCCCTCTCACTACCTATCTCTCAAGTATCTCCCTCTCACCCCCCTCACACTCTCAAGTCTCTCCCTTTGGCACCCTATCCTCTATCCTCTACCCTATACCCTAATTCTATCTCTCGCCCTTCTACCCTCAACCCTTAAACCCTAATCCCTCAACCCCTATACCCTCCACCCTATACATTGGACACTCAATCCTAATCCCTCGACCCTGTACCCTATACCCTCAATCCTCTACCCTCAACCCTTGACCCTCAACTGTTAACCCTCGACCCTTAAACCCTCTACCCTCTACCCTATACATTAAACCCTCAACCCTCAATTCTCAACCCTCAACCCTCAATCCTTAAACCCTAAACCCTCAACCCCTATACCCTCTACCCTTTACATTAGACCCTCAACCTAATCCTTCAACTATATACCCTCAAACCTATACCCTAAACCCTTTACCCTCGGCCGCCAAGCCCATGGCCCTAGGCCGCTGGCCCTAAACCATGAAACCTTCTGCCCCATGCACCCTCAACCCAATACTCTCTACCATGACCCCGATCCCTCAACCCTCAACCCTTAAACCCTAATACCCTAGAGCCATTGTGGCCTATGGGTCCTCCACCTAATCCTGACCTATGCCCTCAGCCCTATCAATTTCTCTCTATCTATACATCTCACCTCTCCCTCCCTCCCTCTCTCCTACCCTCTCTAATTGTCTCTATCTACCCTCTCCCTCTTTCTGTGTACCTCTTGTTCAATCAATCCCTATCACCCTCTATTACTCCCTCTATCTATCTCTCTGTATCTCCCTCCCACTCTCTCCCACTCCCTCTCTCTT
The DNA here is from genome assembly GCA_007258455.2 of Sequoia sempervirens. Lineage (NCBI taxonomy): Eukaryota > Viridiplantae > Streptophyta > Pinopsida > Cupressales > Cupressaceae > Sequoia > Sequoia sempervirens. The sequence continues at coordinate 3,929 of VDFB02004105.1, read as the reverse complement.
ACCTTCTCTCATGTCTCTCCCTCCCACCTCCTCTCTCTCTTAGGTCTCTCCCTCTTGCAACCCACCTAGGTAACTCTCTCTTTCTCTCCCCTCTCTCTATCTATCCCTCCTACCCTACCTAGATAAGTCCCTCTCACTCCACCCCACTCTTTCTCTCCCTCTATTAGGTCACTCCCTCCCACAACCTCTCCCTCTTTCAGGTCTCTCACTCGCACTCCCTCTCTCCCACTTTGTCACTCTCACACTCCCTCTTACTACCTATCTCTCAAGTCTCTCCCTCTCACCCCCTCAAACTCTCAAGTCTCTCCCTTTGGCACCCTACCTACATAACTCTCTCTTTCTCTCCATCTCTCTCTCCCACCCTCTCTCTCTCTACCTCTCTCTCAATTCTCTCTCTCCCACCCTCCCTCTCTCTCTCTCTCTCACTCCCTTTATCCCTCCCAGCCTACCTAGCTAAGTCCCTCTCACTCTAACCCCTTCTTTCCCACTCCCTCTCTCTTAAACTCTCACTTTATCCCTTTATCCCTTTCACCTCCCCTCACACTCTCAAGTCTCTCCCTTTCGTACCCTACCTACACAACTCTCTCTTTCTCTCTGTCTCTCTCTCTCTCCCCCTGTCTCTCTCTCCCTCTCTCTCAATTCTCTCTCTCCCACCCCCCTCTCTCTCACTCCCTTTATCCCTCCCATCCTACCTAGCTAAGTCCCTCTCACTCCAACCCCTTCTCTCCCACTCCCTCTCTCTTAAACTCTCACTTCCACCCTCTCTCTCGACTCTCTCTCTCTCTCTCTCTTAAAATTCTCCCTCCCTCTAAAGACATACATAAATACATACATATGTAAGCATAATACATATGTACATGCAATCCTACATACATACAAGCATACATGTACATGCATGTATCTTACATACAAGTAGGCATACATACAATATACATGCATTGATACATACAGGCATACATACATACATACATGACATACATGACATACAAGCATACATGTGCATACAAACATTGATTCAATATGCATTTAAAATAAAGCAAGAGATAACGTGAGCGTGTTATATCGCACTCGTGTTATGTCTTGCTAGACATGCTCCCTACAAACAAACAAAAAAACATGTCAAAAGTGACATATAATGCGAGTGCGTTATAACGCGCTTGTGTTATATCTTGCTTTTGGAATCCCCAAGCCTTGGGTTTGGTATTTTCCTTGGAATACCAACCCAAAGGCTTGGAGGGCATTCCCAACGACCAGAGACGTGTTTTTACAATTTCTACAATATTTCACATAATTGGGTTCATGCTCATCATCAGGATTGCACATGGTTCAATATCAAACATATCAAACATCTGGGTAATGTTAGGTTCTCTCTTAGCTATCCAATGATGCAATTTTTTCACTTTTTGACAATGTTAAGCCATTCATCCATAATTTCTTTTGTTTGTATGTCTCTTTTTTGGAAAAAAACAGTGTTTGGTGTTTTTTTCGTTATAAATTAACTGTTCATCAAAATTTCAAATAAATTACATTTTTAGAAACTAGACTCCATTCTATAAATTAAAAAAAAAATCAATTAGTTTCCAAAATTTGTAGGGGTAGCATGGCCAAATTTTTGTTTTTCAGGAAGTGTCCACTTCGAAAATTAGTAAAAAATAAAATATTCATTAAAAAATTATCAGAAAAATCATGCATCAACTACATACTATTAGCTAACTTCTGACCATAGTGATTTTAAAAATTCTAAAAAAAAGGTTCACTATACGAGGGTCATACAAGAGTTGCTATGTTATGTTTTTCTGACAAAAACAACACCAATTTGTGTACATCCCTCTTTTGAACCCCTTAATCTCAACCATTTTCAAAATAAATTAGTAGTTTAGAAAGTAGACTCCAAGCACTTGAATCCTTCTTTTTGTTCCATCTCAAAATTTTGAGTGTAAGTATCCTCAATTTCACGTCCAAGGTTAGTATTTCCTTATTTAAAAAAAAAAAGTGGCCACTTAAGCCCCCTTTTTGGGAACCATCCTTGTGCACTTACCCTTCATATAGTTATTTGACTGATAACTCCTAGCACCAACACTCAAATTGTTCAACCCCAACCTACTACAACATGAATCATTAAAATGTAAAAATAGATAACAAAACAAAAAAACCATAGAAAATGCTCACCCAAAACTCATGCTTACTTCCACAGTGATACTAATTGCATGCTCTAATGCTACAAAATTTTCTTCCAAACACCACTAAAATAACTACCATCCTAAGGATTCTATGCCACCTATGACTAATGAATTAAACTCTTTTCCCATAGAAAAATATCTCTTTCTACTTCTACCAAAATTACTCTAACCCTTATCCTACCTTAGACCAAGAGAACAAAAATAATAATTTATTTTCTTTTTCCCAAACTCCTTGATACTTTCTCTACTTTTCCCTCTATCTTTTTCAAAGAAAATTCTAAATAGAGTATACAAATCTTCCACTCAACTTCTTACTATTACCATCTCTCATTAAGACTCCCTATTTTAAATGATATCTCTCTTTCAATTTTCTCCAAGGCTCCATTTAGGGAAGTAAAACTCATGCTAAGAATATAAAAAATCAACTATTGTCAAACTGTCTACATTCACCCATAATAAGCTATCAAACAATTAATTATGATAGCCATCAACACCAAAATGAGGGGTGTAAAAACTAACAATGAATTCAAGAATAAAAAGAGAAAACACATGTCAAGTGGGGCCACTTAGCATTAAAGGAAATGAAACTACACAACTAAAAGATCTAGTTAGCAATTGCATGCCCTAAAAAGAAATTAATGTCCATGCTCTTCCATGAGACTTGTTGGGTAAGAAGAAATGTTCCATTAACATTTGGAGAATTTTTGGATTGAAATCCCATCTTTGCCTTTGATCTAGATAATCTCTTCATCTTTTTGACTTTTCTTCATCAATCCACATTCCTTATCTACATTCATTTTTGTCTGCTTCCTTTTCTTATCCATCTATATACAACTAAAAACTCATTTACTTCCACACTTGTTTCTCCTTCATAATAAGGATACAAATCCTTCATTTTAAAAATTGGTGAGATATTTACTTTCTTTAGAAGCTCTATCTTATAAACACCCATTGCAAATTCCTTCAAGACCTAACATGGTCCTGGTACCTTCCCTTTTAACTAATCATGAATCCATTTTATAAATCTTTCCTTCTTTACATGAGCAAATACCAAATCCCCAACTTGAAATTTCTACCTCTTACTCTTAAAAACAACATATTTAGTGTCTCGCCTTGAGCATTCCTTCACCTCCTTGGAAAATTTACGTTTACCATCAATACTACTTTGTTCTTTAACATTCAAAATCTTAAATTTACCTACGTCGTCTAAACCAGACCCAACTTCTTTTGTTGTCTTCAATAGCATTTTCTCTACACTCAAACATGCTATAAGGTTGCTACCTATTTCAACTTTTTCCTTCAATGAGCTTAAAGTAAATTTATCTTCATTCTTCACAATAGTGTACATATTTTTCCTTCGATCATACATAGCTAAGCTCTATCAAACTATCAAGGTCTACCCAATGGAATGCAACAAGCATCGACAATTAATCACATAATTTCATCTTTATAGTTACCAATATGAAAATTGACTAAGCACATCACTTACCATTAGTTGATGTTATTTCTACAACCATGAAACCTTGTATGAGTTGGGATGCTTAAGCTTCTTCAAATTGAGTTTCTCCACCATTTCTCAAGAGACTAAATTATCTATACTTCCACTATCCACAATCACCTTGCAACATTTTCCACTTGATTTACACATAGTCCTAAATACATTTCTTCTTTGTTCAAGTTCTTTCTTCTCCTTCTATGATTTATATAACACTCTCTTGAACATTAATGGATCTCCCTGTTCTGATTCTT
>VDFB02004104.1:0-10898 GCA_007258455.2 Sequoia sempervirens | reverse complement strand
ATACTAACACATACATGAGACATGTAATGAACTTCCAATATTTTCTATCTTTTTTCTTTTGTATTGAAAATAGTTTAAGGTCCATTACATATCATGAAAATGCCTATCCAGCATTAGGATCAGTACAACATCAAAGAATTTCCATAGCAAGAAATATACCGTATTAGTACTTTACACAACAAGAAAGTAACCAAAAACCACTAGTTGTTCTCAAAATCAGCATAGATAATACAAATTGCTATTAACAACACCACAGGTTGCTGCTATTCAAATTAGCGTAAACAATACATAGTGTTGATTACATTCTCCTCATTGCTGACTTCTTCAATATCAAGGTTCACCATTGTTTCTCCTCAGGGGTCCAACTGCTAGGGGCAATGCTGTCTTTCTGGGCTTGCAACTTCATCAATTGCTGTCTGGAGCTCATCAAATGTCTCCTAGAACAACATGGTCTCTTCCAAGATCAACCTATAGGCGGGTCCACTTCTCAAATCCTCTCTGGTATTGTTAGCAGCACCTTCAGTTATTGACTTCAAGAAATTCTCCATTGAGATCTCCACAAGAGTTGAAACCTATAGAGCAACATAGTAGAAAGTGAGTCTCTTGCAAGACTCAGTAAGTACCCTCTTGATACCCTTAAATTTATCATCATTTCTCACCTTCCACAAATGCCACATGATCTCATTGGATAAGAAATAAAAAATAGCTTACAATCAAACTTGAGCTTGAAATTACAAAACATAATATCATGCCAATTAATTTTACCATTGCTATTCCAAACCTTCAGCTTATGGCAGAATAAGTACCAAATTTACTGAGCATAAAAACATTCAAAAACAATATGTTTGATAGTTTTTGGAGTCCTGCAAATACTATAGATTTCAACACTTTCATGGTTAGATTTATAGGGATCTATCTTTTTCATTAATGCAGAGGAAGGTTAAGGAGAAATAATTATAATTGTAACATTATTCATAGTCCAGTAAAGTATGTTTGTAATTTGTGTTCAATGGACCTCAATTTTATCATTACACTGCCCATCTAATACCATATTTTAATCTAGGGTTCAACTATCTTAGATCTAAAGAAGCACATTCAATTAACCATTTAAAGTACTATAAAATAAGGTAAGATTTTTACTTGAGAAAGATTGGGTACACTTGTAGGATTTAAGTTCTTGCAATCATCGGCATTTATTGGCACATAGACACAACCCGCAACATATGAAGTAATGGATGACTACAAGTTAGTGAAATGGTCCTTAATATGTGAGTGGTTTGCAAATTGATTGGCAGAAAGGTTACAAATAGATCTACATGAAAAATTATGAGGAAAATCTATTGTAATCATCAAAATAGATGAAAAGTGCAAAGGAAAGAGTTGAGCTACATCTCTAGAGCCTAAAAAAAACACATGCAAGAAACATTAAAAAAAGAACAAACCAATTTTTGGACGAATACAAAATGGTGCCTTCAGCAAGTGATTCATATGCTTTCACACTTGACACAAGACATTAAGAAGATTTTAGTCTTTCTCTAAAATTAACTACTTATAGAATAAACCCAGAAACCAATATTATATACCTCCATGTCTAGCCGAGGGTAAGTATAAGAGAAAAAGATTTCTTCAATGCAATACCAAAAAATATCAATGTGTGTGTAGGTTTGTATTACTCAAAATATCATTTCACTTCCTAAGGAAAAATACCAAAGTGATGTTTTAAATTTCAATCTTCACATAGGCTCCCTTATTGCTACACATGCATATACAAGAATTACTCGAGCTCTAAACTATTCAAATATTAAGGATTTAATTAGCTATAAGATGGAAAGTTGTTGTTTAGACATAATCCACCATCTTTTACATATCTTTATTCACTCCTACCACTTCAGATAAATTTGTGTAAATGAGACAAAAATGTGAATCTTTTATGACAAAGAAGATTCTTAAAAGGAGGGGGGAGAGAGAAAAGGGTAGGGGGTAAGAGAATGCTTGAATGTATAACAAAGTATAACATTTTGATCATTATAACAATGAAATGAATCTTAAGTTTGAAGCATTAATATCATTTACAACATTTATGATCAAGAATGAATGTAAGTAGAGAAAATTTTGCATACCTGCAGATGGTACAAAATTTCATGGTTAAGTCAAAGCCTCCCATCAACACCAAGATCCAAATATCCATGTATCTATCTCAATCAAGCCTCTAAATCCTTTAGAGATGTCAATTTTTCCACTAACCTGTTATGCAAAAAAGTCAAATTTTAGAGTTATGTCACCACTAAAAATAGAAGAAATAGAGTTTTGAAACCAAATCCACAAACAACACAATGTGTTATTCATACAAAGCCATACAAACAAACTAAACTCAGAACATTGGAATGGAAACAACTTCAAATTATGATGTAGAGCATGGATTTAGGGTATAAAGAATCATTTTTCTGCCACCATAGTGAAAAGTTAGTAGTTTCTTTCATCTTTGCATATTGGTTTGATGCTTCAAACAATGCATTTCTTATATTGAAAAGTGCATTACATTATTGAGCTTCTCTTTGTTTTGAGAATAGTTTAATATTCTCTACTTAATAGGGCCCACCATGTGACGGTGGAAGCTCATTTGGCCCCTCCCCCCCCCTCACATCACTCTCAATTCCCCATACCCAATCATATAATATTAATAATTCATTCATGCATTAATAAAATATAACATTCATTCATTAATTAACATATTCACATTCATTTCATTAACATATAATATTCATTCTTTTAGTTTTTACATATTATCAAAAATATGGTTGTCATGATATGATTACAATCACTTTTTTTTTTGTTTCTTTTTTAAAGATAATAAAATATGAAGTGGAGTATCATTTTTTAAATCAATAATTGTCCCCCCTTTAGTTGATCTGTCCTCTGCTTGTGATATTAATGTATGTCTAGTCATCTGCTCATGACGTGGATGCCGCTGCAAGGGGGGGTCTGCTGCTATAAGAGAGAAATGTTAAATTGATATGTTTTATTATTATTGTTACAAGTATTTCATTAATTAAAAGAACATTAGAGTGGTTCTCTTTACTTGATGGGTCCACATCATGTTCCTAAACTTTTGTTATAGACTCATGCTCAACATGTTGAACACCCTCTAAATCCTGATCTACAGTTGAAACACGAAAGGTTACATTAATTAATACACCAATTGAAATTAAATATGCTTAAGATAATATGAGAGTGGTCCTCTTTACCTGATGGGGCCACATCATGTTCCTGATCGTCTCTAGCCTGATCATGCACAACACATTGATCACACTCTATATGCTCTAAAGTTGAAACATGAAATGTTACATTAATTAATACACCAATTGTAATTAAATATGTTTAAAAGAACCTTAGAGTGGTCCTCTTTACCTGATGGGGCCACATCATGTTCTTGATCTTCTCTAGGCTAATCATGCTCAACATGTTGATCACGCTCTACATGCTCTAAAGTACTGGGATGCACACCATGACCTTCATCTGTAGGTTGTGCTCCACCCACACCAGGCTGCATTCGAATTTCATGTACAGTATTATCATTGCTTGAATGTTTAAAACAAACAAGCATGTAATTATTTTATGGTGGAAATTAATATTGAATAGATTCCAAAAGTATTCAATTTTAAATAAACTTTATTGAGTTTATTTACCTACGTGTCAAATGTAGTGGAAGGTTGTGTTTGCCCAGTCAAGACTCTTAGGCATTCAACCATGGCTCCATAGCCTTGCTGGAAGGCAATCTTCATGTCATCTTTGGTGGGAACTCTGTTGAATTCAGAGCCCTACATTTTGCATACGATCATGAATATTTCTTCTATGGTGTGATAAAACAAAAATTATTTTCAATTTATTATTTGGATACTATAATTCAACCTGTGATACTTAAAATTTGTGTGGCTAATTTCATATAACCATCAGAGCCAAGTTTGTGTTGCCTGTATTTTTCTAGTTTTGCCTTTGTTGACTTCAATGTGTCAGAAAGCCTATGGAAAGTTTGAAATACGTTAGATTATGTAAAAAGAAAGAGTAATCAGTATATAATTACATTGTTGATAGTATCACATACCTTCCTTGGCCCGGTGGTGTCTTTCCTTCTTTCTTTTCAGCCTTCTCCTTTCCATCCGACACCAGGTCCTTCCACTCCCTCTTCGGAATCATGGGGGGATGCTCATACTTTTTGTTCTTCTCTAAATGTGACCTATATTGGTCCCTCACATACTTTAGATAGGTACCAAATTTCTTAAGGACCTTGGTTTGGTTGAATGTTTTATCACCAAACAACACAACTAAACGGTTAATGAGCTCATCTTTTAAATCTTGATTTTGGGCATTCCACCGTGTATGTATGGTGGGACTGAAGAGATCCAATGTAATATCACTTAAATGTTTATAAAAAACATCATTTCCTATAAAATGATCATGGGATCAATAGTCTAAAAAGAGCAATCAATAAGTAAATTTCAATTGGATTATATATAATAATAATTAACACATTTTAAAGTACCTAGGACCTTCTCTATCTTTATGGGAACGAAATCCTCGGTCACCACAAGTGTGACCAGCAATGTTTTTGTACTAGTAATATGGGAAGATCTAGGAAATGCTGCTAAAACATCACTAGTACTAGTGGCCTCTACATCCCCAGGTACATGTCCTGACACATGTTCTGGCATGTGTTCACTACTAGAGGATGCATTAACATATGCTTGCATGGTATGTGTTGCCGAAATTTCAGATGACAATATAGGCATAGATAATGGGTTTATATGATGTGATGTATGCTCAAGAAGATTATGATGGACACTTGTACCAACCCCTACTCGGGCATCACTTGCAGTACCCTGATCATGGCTAGGAGCATCATGAGGAGGAAAATAACCCTATAAAAACAACACATTTTAGTTCATGACATAAAAGAGTAAAAAATATAAAACCATGAATGAACTTATGTTATAATTAAAGACCTCATGACAACTTACTTGTAAGTTTTGTAATCTCTCAGACAATATTTTAACCCTCTCTCTTATCTCATCTGTTTGAGGTACTATGAATATCAACTTAACGATTTTCTTCATTGCATTTTTTTTGGATCTTCCTTATCATATCGAGAGGGTTTGTTGAATAAGCAATTTCATCATCACAAAATATTGACTACACCTCACCATGGATGCTCTCATCTATTGTTGGTGCCTTTCCCCGATTGGTTGACTACAACAAGAATATTAAAAACATTATCGAAATTAACCCAATAAACTTATGAAAAATAATAATAATAAAACATTTTGCTCATATCTAATTTGTACAATTACAAAGAGGTAAACCTATTGGGTAGAAGCGCTTGAAGATACATCACGATCTATGCTCTGGGCCAAAGCCTTCTCTGTACGATCAATGTCCCGCTATGACAAAAAATCAAATATAAAAAAAACATTACCGAAATGAAACCAATAGACTTATGAAAAAAAACATAAGAATAAAATGGTATATTGGAGTCATTAATTGGAGGTTGGGTAAAATGGTACATAGTATGTACCACCCCCATAGTAACTGTGTTTGTAACTAAGTGATTAAAATTGTAATTGATTAGCAACTCTTCCCTTGCAGTTATTGATTTTATCGCACATATGAATACACGGTTTCCCTCGCGCGCCTTGAATATGCAATTGGGTTGCTTATTTGTTGACCCAGGTCATGTACTATTTATAAAACCTACAATATTCCCTAATGCTTTTGGCCTTTCATCAATGTACATAGCCACTCCTTTATTTTGATCCTTATCTTTTAGTTGTATATAATTTGCTGACAGTGAATACCTATACATAGTTCATGTATATCGAACCAGTTGCATCCACTCTTTGTAACTATAATAGGGACTGGAACATACTCCATCAATTCAGTAACTTTCTCATAATAGACCTTTATGCCGTCCATGCAAAAAAGGCCCAAACCATGTAATGACAATGGTGCTATGCAATATATCCTCTCCTTGACACAAAAATTAGTGTTTATTGGAGGAAGTTCCTTGGGTACCCATTATTTTCGTAGATTTTTGTACCTCAAAGGCACCTCGATGTCGCCTATGCTCTCATCATCATAAGAACATGACGCCCCTTCAGCAAGAATTTTTTTTATGTGTTTATGGAATTTTCTTCTAATCTTTTGACCTCCAGTTGATCTCCCTCTTTTAGACATACTACATGTCTCGCTTTCCTCTTTTCTTCCTGAATTTCCCTCGCTCGAGGAAGATAGATCTGGAAAATACCTATTTGGTGGTACATATACTCATAAGGATGTTGGATGAAGTTCTTTCATGGTGATGTGATCCCAAGGTGACATTATGATTAATCTATCATTTCATTGCTAGAATTTCACAAGTTATAAGGTAATCAAGTCTTGATAGATTGCAATTTATCATTACTACCATCCAAATGTGTCCATCACAAATCAAATCTACTTAACGTTTTAACTCCCAAACTTTGTAACAAGTGTTAAATGTGACTATGATCCACCAGTTACACAACCAAGGCCTCAAATGTATTCTCTAATTGTAATAAAAGGACTTTTTCTCTTCATTCAAGTAAATAAACTTGAAGGGAAACACCACCAAGTGGTTTATTGGACACTTACATGACTAAAAATAGCAGAAACTTTACATTTAATTTCCATATGTCTAAGTGGTTAACAGGTAGGGAGTGTATACTAGGCCTGGTTAAGTCATAAGTTTATGCTTTGGAAATAATTTTCTTTTAAGTCATCTTAAATCTTGCTATGTCTAATTGCAAGGAGACTTTTGGTATGTTTTAAGGTAGGATGATTGATGAAAGAGCCCAAAGAGCTTTTCTTCCATGGTATCTAGGTACACATAGTAGTGGTCTTCTCTTATACGGTTGGACATAATTTAAAGAACTTAGCTAGGAATTATTCATTTAAGCTAAGGTTTTCTCATAATGCCATCATTGGAAAAGTATGATGAAATTCTTTGATTATGATGAATTGGTTTATGTGCCTCTATTAATCACTATAAATGTTTGTAAGGATAAAATGACTAATTGCATCAGGTAGGAGAGAATCAACTTTGAGTTCTTCAAAGATTATATTCCTCTATTCGTAATTTTTAAGGGTTGTGTGTGGAGGAGGTTATCACTACCAAGAAGGGAGGAGACCTTTCCTTGTATTCTTTTATAATTTTCATTATTCTTATTTATTTTACACTTACATTTACAAATACATATACATATGCATTTACTGTTTTTATTTATTTCTCATGTAGTTTAATAGTTTGATTGATTTCATTTTATATGTGTTGAAGACTTTAGAATTTCAATTACATTTATTTATGGATATGTTTTATCTATAACACTACAAAACCGTGTATGCTCTTTGCATTTACACTTGCATTTAGAAATACACATTTATATACATAGATATAGATTTCTTTAATGATATGTTGCATTTATTGTTCTAGGAGAGCGTCTAGTAATTGCATTTACATTAAATTTAAAAATACATATACATACATACATACATACATATATATATGTGCGTGTGTGTGTATGTATATCATTTATATTCAGTGTTCAAAAACAACCCATTAGGTCTGCACATTGATAAAAATTCATAAAATCAGATCTCCCATACATGTTTTGTTGAAACCTAGGCTTGAACCTCTCATTTCATATGCTTTTCTTCACAAAACTATTGAGGACAGCAGCTATACCATCTTTATTTCTCATCCTAGGCCCTATTCATGCATCCTACAATTACAACAGTATCCATTGTGCCTCTTACACAAGCTACAGTAATCATGAAAAGTGTAAGAGCCCCTTTATATCATGTTTTGACTACAAAACCCTCAAAAATAGGGTAACTTATATTATGATTTGTTGGTGAGCTGTATGGACAAAATCATTAGCACCGGCTCATTTTTGGAGTCTTTTGAAAGAGAAGTAAATCAGGTGGTAGTTAAGTACAAACCTTATAGTGTCAAGGTGAATGAGGTGATCAATTTTGATTGGCCAACTAATGAAGAGTACCAAAAATGGGTAAATGTATATTTAACTGAGGAAGAGTGAAAAGGAGTAGGCTTCTAACGATTGAAAAATCAGTTGTTGCAGTTACAATAGATTCCAATTTTGTTTTTTGGTGATAGTCTAGGCACAAAATTCTTGAAGTTTTTTGTTGCTACATCAACCATTCTCAGTAGGCATGATGAACAAGAAGATTCTTTGGGGATATTGTTGTTGTAGAATTTTTTTGGAATATCACAAGGCGGTCAAATTAGTTGGTGACATGTGTGCTTTATGGCCCAATCCTTGTTTTCTCCTTCTTTTTCTATAAGAAGGATTTCAAGGCCAGAAGTATGGGTTAGCAAGTTAGATATGTTTGGTCGAATCTAGATGAAGTTGCAGAGAAAATTGTAAAGTCTAATGGTTTTAGGGAAAATGCAATTTAGGTTTTGAGTCATTCTATAGTAGGTTTTGAATTCATGGGGATTTGATGTTTTATGACAGTACTGGCATTTGAATTGATATGATTAATTCAAACTCATGTCTCTCCATTGTACAAGCATATCTGAATTTTGAATAAAATGATCAAGGGTTGTTTCGTTCATCTCACTGTTGTGTGTATGATTCTTGTTTTAAGTTTAATTCAAGGAATTAATTAAAATGCTTGAATGGGATTGTAGGTGGATATGTTATGTATAAGGATTTGATAAGTAGTATTGGGTTAGAATACATATTGATGAGATTGTAAAGCAATGTTATCAAGGATCTTATATGTTCTGTGCTAAATCTATCATAAACCCTTAGATGCTTATAAATTTGAATCCTCCAATGGATATATGGCACTGATCTAAGTTGTACTTATTCATATGGTTTAGTATTTGTTTTCCTTTACCTAGAGCTTGCTAGAAATTGCAAATCAATGACTATCTTATACTGTGAATTATTGTTGTAGTTATCTCATGCTCCAAATAGTTGATATTACTGATAAACAACCAATTCTATTTAGTATTATCCTATTATGTTGAGATATTAAATGAGATTATCTGTTGTTGTTAATATTGTTTATGATGATGGTGCAGAGGTTGTAAATGCATTAAGCGATCACCCTCCCAGGTCTTACAAAGCCCAAAGTGTAGGAGGTCTTTCAAATCCTCCTCAGTTGGTCCAGGTCCTTTGAGCTGCCCTTTACTGGAATTGGCAATTCCATTGGCAAATTAGAAGATAAACTTGCTTACCGTAAAAACAACCAACACCTTGCATATGTTTGTGGTGGAGGTATTAAAGAAGAATTGTATGTCTCTATTTCTATTCATTAGATCTACCTTATCCTAGCATATACTTTCGCTAAGTCTACAATTGCTTTAGGCTCATGTGATGAAGGCTATGTGTGATGAAATCCTAGACCTCAACCAAGATGTGGGTAGATTATGGGAGTTTTTCCAAGACCTGAGGTTGGTCAATAAAAATGTGAAAGACTAAGCTATTTTTTTTTGTCTTATCTTATACCATTTTACGAGAATGGATGTGCAAATGTATGAGAAGATCTTTGGAAACTAGGCATGAAAATTGAAGATTAAAGAGAATGGGGGTGCCAAACTTAATGTACTCATTGCCCCTTGGTCATCGATTTTCCCTAAGTTCCCTCAACCTCATCCTCGGCGCTGGTATTGACCTTGTTTTCACTCCTCCAAACTCTTCGTTGGTGCTGGTATTGACATTGTTTTAACTCCAAACTCTTCCTTGGCACTGGCATTGACCTTCTTTTCACTACTCCAAACTCTTCCTCAATGTTGGCATTGGACTTTTTTTCACTACTCCAAACTCTTGCTCGACACTGGTATTGACCTTTCACTTCTCCAATTTGACAAGCTACAACCTGATTTCGTTAAGTTTTACAGTATGTTAATTAAGTTCAAAATTTTGGTGCCATTTAGATAGGTTTTAATATTCTACAATATAGTTAAGTATATATTAGCTATACTTTACATAATAAATAATATAATTATTCAACTTATTATAATTATATATTATATTCTTTAACAAAATTATGAAATATGTATAAAATTATTATAATTAGTAATTAATAATAAGTATATTTTTATATAATACAAAATATAATTAATATAATAGTAATATATATTAATATGAGAGAGAGAAACTAAATTTTGATTGGTTGTTTCATGTCAACAATCCAAGGATGGCATGTGTCCTTGGGGAGTTATGCTCAAGGTAGCATGCCATTTGATTAAAGATATGATAATTCTCCTTTAAGACCTCTTCAATGTACCCATTGCACACTTAAGGAGACAAAGATAAAATAAAAAAAGAGAGAGGGAGATAATGAAAAACATACAAATAGAAAGGGAGACAAAGAGATAGAGAGGGGTAGAGAGATAAATAGATAAGGATGAATAGATAGAGATATAGGGAGGGTGATTGATATATCTCTCCCTGTCTCTCTCTATATCTCTATATCTCCCACTATCTATGTCACTCCCTCTTCCCCCATCTATCTATTGAGCTATCTCTCCCTCTCCCCCCTTTCTCTCTCATTCACTCCATCTCTCCCTCCATCCCGAAGCTGACTTTTTTTTGGGTTGATTGTTAGTACATTACCCCATAGCAATGCCCAAGCCAAAGTACTGCAAATCAGATATCCGATTTGTTTTGGATATCCAATTTGTGTCTAATATCTAATTTGAAAAACATTTTAAAATGTAATATTTTGGTGTTATAAATCAGATATCCAATTTTTGCACACATATACCCAAGAGTAATTAGGAGGTGGAGGGTGGGTGAGAGAGAGAGAGGGAAAGGGATAGAGGGAAAGGGAGAGAGAGAGAGAGAGAGAGAGAG
>VDFB02004103.1:0-30104 GCA_007258455.2 Sequoia sempervirens | reverse complement strand
GAAGAAGTGGGGGAAGATAGAGAGAGAATTCATTAGGAGGGGGGAGGGAGAGGGGAAGAAGTGGAGAGAGAGAGAGGCAAAGGGAGAGGGTGAGAGAGAGGGAAAGGGAGAGGGGGAGAGAGATAATATTTAAATATCTTATATAATAGTACATATATACACCTAAAATATAGAAATTTAATATTTAAACATATTATACAAAAATAATATAATATATTATATATTATATAAGTTTTGTAAGAGATTATATATATTAAATTATAAATAATATTGTATATTCTAAACTAGATATATTAACATAAACTATAAACTATAAACTATTTAAAAATCACATATAAACCAAATCGTATATTATAAACTAAATATATTAAAATAAACTATAAACTACAAATGAGATATATTGAATATGTTATAAAGTCTTGACATTTTTAAAAATGCTATGTTAACAGATCGGATATCCCATTCAAATCGATATCTGATATGTCCGACACAAAAATTCACGCCTAGGAAATAGGCTCGGGTTTGCTTTGTTTTTTGGTTAGAGATACCAATCCTAAAAAGTCAACACAAAAAAGCGCGGTTTACCGCCTACTTTTGTTTTTCCGACTTCTACCATGTGGTCAATTTTAATTTTATTTTTAGCCAAAATTGATAAAATGAAAAGGGTTTGTAGAGGAGATTCTCAGCTTTTTGCCAATATAAATTATGTTTTATTTTGAATTTAATAGATTATTATTATTTATTTTCTACTATAATTATGACAAAAGTCCTGATTGATAGGCTGATTGTAAAATATTTATAACTTTCAAACGGTATCATATTTTTGAATCCAAAACATGGCCACATTCTTCTATGCTTTGCATACTATAGGATTAAAAAAAATTGAATTTCAAGGAAATTTTGACCCGCTAAGGTGGTCAAACATAATGAAGTTTTATATTTTTAAAAGTTAATAAAAATTCATAATTAATTATTTACATGGAAAAAAATTACAAAAAATATACACACATCCGAACATGAGTCCTCTACTTACATATAAAATCTCATAAAAATATTATCATTTTATTATGGTTAGGGTGGTCGACAAACACCTACTTCTTGAATTTTTTCCCGAATTTAAGTAATATCAAGATTGAAATTTTAAATTTTCACCAAATAGATTTTGTTTTTTAAAAATAAAACCTAGTAGTTTAGAAACTACATTCAATTTCCCTACGAATCTATTCTTACATGTTTTTGAAATAATATAGATAACTTATTCAAATTTTTACATCAAGTTGCCTAACTCTAATTGTTCTGAATTTTCATTGCCACTTAAGGGCTTGTTTGGCATACCATGATCCTGCACATACCCGGATCCTTGTGTGAAGGTTTAAACTCAAGGCGTGGGAGATGATCTTGAAGAAGGTGAGTATGTTCTAGCCAATACTAACCTGTCTCTAAAGGACATGCACTCCTTATCCAAAATTGGAGCAAGAAAATTGAGTGACTCTTTGGATCTTCTAGGCTTCCCTCAACGGTCTAGTGATAAAGAGGATGATGAGGGATGGTCTCAAGCTACAACTAAATCTAAAAATAAAAAGAAATCGAATGTTGGAGGGGGAAATAAGGTGGGAAGGCCTTCCCAAAAGGATTCCAGAACCAAAGATAATGTGAGGGATGTGGCAACTAGAAAACAAAGAACCTTGGACTCAATCTCAAGGTTGAAGTCTAAGAATAAGTAGCTTTAACTGCTTCTTTGGGGTGGAGGTGACATTGTGTACTGCTTTACCAATGAAGTACCTCTCCTGGAATATAAGGGGCCTTAATAGCCTATATAAACATTTTTTGGTGAAATCTTGTATTCTTGACAATAAAGTGGATGTTCTCCTCCTATAAGAAACGAAGATGAAGAAAGAGACTTTTGATAAAGCTATCCTGATTATCTGGCCTAGTGTGAATTATGTTATTAGTGAGGCAGAAGGAGCTTTAGGTGATATTGCTACCCTTTGGAATCCTTCTAAACTAAAAGGAACTTTGTGTTCTGCTTGTAAGAGCAGTCTGATGATTACACTTGAAGACATTGTTTCCTAGGAGAAATGGAATCTTATAAACATGTATGCTCTGAATTTGAGTAGGGACGGAGTTCTTCTTTGGGAACAGTTATGCAGTGCTATTTCTTTCGAGAAAGATGACCACTAGATGCTTGGAGGAGATTTTTATTTTATCCTCTCCTTCCTTCAGAGAAGTCAAGAGGGTAGGATGATTATTCTGACAGTATGATGGAGTTGGTTGAGTTCTTAAATTCAAAAAGTCTTATTGATATCCCCCTCCAAGGAACTAAGTATACTTAGTCAAACAAAAGGAATAGAAACCATCTAATCCAAGTCAAATTAGATAGGTTTTTGATCTCTGCTAATTGGAATATCTCACAATTCATTTCTCTTTTAGGTCTTCCTAGGTTTGGTTCTAATCACAATTCCTTGGTGCTCAAAAGAAATGTGGACCATAATAGGAGACCTTTCCCTTTTAGATTCGAAGCTATGTGGAGTCTCCACCTAGATTTTTCTAAGCTCTGGTTAAATCCTAGTTGGAGGAACCTATATTTGGTATGTGCCAATGTATTTCCTAGTAGAAAAGCTAAGTAGAATAAAGAAAAGAGTGAAAGGGTGTCCAATAAGGTGACTTTTGGAAATATATTTGAGATAAAGAATTCATTGGGAAAAAGTATAAAATAGGTTCAGGATATTATGGAGGTTGGTCAGGTGGATGATGAGATATGTGTTATGGAAAGAGACTCAGATCCCAATGGTATAAGATAAACAAAAAGGAGGAAATCTATTGGAAACAAAAGTCAAGGGTTCAATGGCTAAAGAAAGGGGATAGGAACACTAAATTTTTTCACCAATCCACCTTGAAACATAGAAGTAGAAATAAAATCAGATCACTTGTGAAAGAGGATGGCTTTATTGTGACCAATGAAAAAGATATTGCATGGGAAGTTGTTAACTTCTTCTCTACTCACCATAGGGCCTCTGGAAATGTTCATTAGGTAAATAGTGACTTTACTAAAGTGATCCCTAGAGTAGTTTCTGATATCAATTTGAAGAAGATGACTAATGTTGTTTCTATGGATGAAGTAAAAAAGGAAATGTTTTCCTTTGGAGCCTTTAAAGTTCCTATCCCTGATGGGTTCCCTTCTCTCTTTTTCCAAATCTTCTGGGATATTGTTAAAAATTATATTTTCAATGCTACTAGGGATTTCTTTAGGTCAGGTAGGTTGTTGAACTAGATGAATGCTACTTTTATAGCCCTTATTCCCAAAAATTTTAATGCATTAGCCATGAAATATTATAGACCTATTAGTCTTTGCAACACGGTCTATAAAATTTTCTCTAAAATATCGGTGTATAGACTTAAACCGGTGCTAGGTAAAATGATTGCCTCAAACCAGAAATTTTTTATCCAAGGAAGAAATATTCTTGATGATGTTATTTCCACCCATGAAATTATTCACTCAATGGATCACTTTTTGAAGCCTGGGGTGGCCTTCAAAATTTACATTTCTAAGACCTATGATGGAGTCTCTTAGCCTTTCCTTTTTGTTGTTCTTAGGAAGTTTGGGATAGATGGAAGATTCCTAAAGATGATCTTTGCTTTTGTTACCTCCCCCATGTGTTATGTTATGCTTAATGGAGTCAGCCAAGGTTTTTTCTCTTGTGGTTGAGGGCTTACGCAAGGTGACCCCCTCTCTCCCTACCTCTTTATCATTGTTGTTGAAGTTCTTGGCAGGAATACCCAAAAATTAGTGGACTCAAAAGCTCTCAAAGGTGTTAAAGCTGCCTCATCTCTTGTGCTAGATTCCCATCATCAGTTTGTTGATGATACTCTAATGTTCAAGGAAGCCTCGGTGGGGGAAGTTGGTCTCTGGAAGCAGGTTCTCAATGATTATGTTGTTGTTTTTGGCTAGTGTATCAATTATGAAAAAAGTAAAATTTACTTCTCTAATACTGACCAGCAGATTAAGGATAGAGTGATAAAAATCCTAGTATGTCAGGAAGTTGCTTTACCTTATGCCTATATGGGCCTACCATTGATCTTTAAGAAGATGAAAACCAATTACTGGAATTAGCTAATTGAAAGGACCCAAAAAAAACTTGTGGGATGGAAGGGGAAGCTTCTTAGCTTGGATGGCAGGATTCAACTCCTTAATGCCTCCCTTCAGAATATTCCTATATACTATCTGTCCCTTTTTAAAATCCCTGCCTCTATTGGGGAGAAGATAAAATAGATTCAAAGAAAATTCTTATGGTCAGGAACTGAAGAAAGAAACAAATTGTCCCTGGTTTGCTGGGAAAAAGTGTACTCCTAAAAGGAGAGAGGTTTTGGGATTAAGAAGAATATCCATGCTTAAAAAATACCTAATGGCTAAAATTGGTTGGAATATTCTAGAAGGCTCTAAAGACTAGGTAAAGAATTCCCAAGCTAAATACTTGAGGAATAGGAATCCTAGTTGTTTTCTCTTAGTTTTTGATCTACCTAGTGGTTCAGCATTATGGAATCATCTTGTTAAATTGAGGAATGTGTTGAGGCTGGGGGTTAGAAAGAGAATTGGGACATTTGGGAATAATACAGACTTTTGGAAGGACCCTTGGATAGAGACTTCAAATCTATCCTCTTTAGAAGATCTTAATCATCTTAAACAAAACCTAAATAGGATATGTGGTAAAAAGGTTTCTGACTATATTAACTGGGAGTTGGAGGAACCAAAATGGAAGGAATTTAAATTGTTATTAAGGAGGGACAATATGAGAGGCCAAAGATAGGTGAATTGG
Organism: Sequoia sempervirens; assembly: GCA_007258455.2. Taxonomy (NCBI): domain Eukaryota; kingdom Viridiplantae; phylum Streptophyta; class Pinopsida; order Cupressales; family Cupressaceae; genus Sequoia; species Sequoia sempervirens. The sequence continues at coordinate 25,290 of VDFB02004103.1, read as the reverse complement.
GATCTAATCCTCACAAGACTACATAATTTGATTGGGGAGGCAAAGTGGTTTGATAGAGAAAGGGAGGATGAGTGGCTTTGGAAAGGTAGCTCTTCAGGTTGTTTCTCGATCAAAAAGGCTTATGAAGAACTGGTGAAGGTGTAGGATGCTACTTCAGACCATTTCTGGGATAGGGTGTGGCTAAAGAACTTGGTTCCCAAAATTAACTATTTCTGGTGGACTGCGGCTCATGGTAAAATTTTCACTATTGATAACCTAGTTAGGAGGGGTTTCCAACTGGTTAATAGATGTTTGCTCTGTAAACAGGAAGAGGAGTCAATTATTCACATTTTCTTTCACTGCAAATTTATGAGGGAAGTGTCATCCTACTTTTTTTCATTGCTTTCTTCAGATTAGGTGTTTCCTAATTGAATGAAATTATTTATAGAAAGCTAGTCAAATTTCCCTTTTTCACATAATGTTATTGTTGATCTCTAGAACCAATTTCCTCCTTTTTTCACCTAGGGTTTATGGAAGGAAAGTAATAATATAATATTCAGGGATGTGGAGAGAAGCAGCTGGGAGGTAAGCCTAATCATAAAAAACTCAGATTAAGGAAAACACCGAGGCTGGAAGTTATAGCTTCTCCAAAACCTAGCCTAACTACAAAGAAATGAGGATTAAGAAAAACTAGGGAATTAGGAAGGATCTAACTAAAGTCAATTGGTCAAAGATGCTAACCAGAATGGCTACTATGTGGAGCCCTCTGTAGAAGAATTGGATAAAGCGTAACTTTGATAGGTGCTCAAAAGGCAACCTAGGACAAGCTAGAGCAGGGGGTTTCTTAAGGAACTATAAAGGTGAGTGTATATGGGTGTCTTCTCCAATAATAAAGTTGAAGCTATGGTAGCATTAGGGGGCTTCAATACTCTTAAGGAGTTGGGTTATCAAAATGTCATAATTGAAGGGGACTCTGAACTTATAGTGGACACCCTAAATGAAGAGGTTGCACTGCCATGGGAATTAGAAAATATAATTGATAAATTCCAAGTCATTAAGAAGTATTTTACCAATTGTAGGGTGCAACATGTTTATAGAGAGGGAAATAAAGTTGTTGACTATGCCACCAATGTGGCGTTGAGTTGTAGGGGATGGACCAAGTGGACTAATGGTAATATGTCAAAGTCTTTAAGTGACTTAATCCTAAATGAAAAAATTGAAAAATGAGTACCATACACAAAAATGAAGGATTGATGTTATGCGGGAAAAATGAGTACCAAGTGGTGTTTTTTGGATTTTTCGTGTAATGATGACATAGGAAGTATGGGATTGTATCAAATGATCTTGGCTGGAAGAAATATTTATTATTCTTCCTTTATGGAGGTGACCAAAAATCACATGAAGATTATCAAGTTGTTAAGGGCTGTCATTTCTATTCATGTCGATTTGCCTTGTGTCAGCTATTCCCGCATTTCTAAAGTGGAGAAAGGTATGAAAATTAATGGGGATTTTAATACTTGTAAGAAAAATGATGGAATTTTTGTACTGAGAAATGTGTTGTTGGACTTAACAAAAAGAAACTTCTTGATTCACCATTCTTTATCGGCTCTTTGAGTCATTTTGGTGTGAGAGTGTTTGCTACATTCTAGAAAGAAAGGGGTGGGAGATTATGAAGAAAAGTCTACCCCAGTTGAAGAATTTGCAAAAAAACAAAATGGGAGGACCAAGGAAGAGAATTGAGCCACCAAATTGTCAATCCCTGAAACAGAATGTGGATTTATGGAGAATGTTTGAAAATGTTGGTATGGTTTCGTTCTTCCAATCCCTGAAGGGATACAACAAGAACCTAACGGCAGAGTTTACCAACTCCTGGAGGAAGGGTAATGTTACCATTGGAGTGGTGAAGTTTTAGGTAATGAAAAGATTCCTTGCAAAAGCAACAGAGCTACAAAATCAAGGGATTAAAGTTGCAAATAAAAGCGAGGCAGACTACCAAAAGTTTGTCAACAAATTCATGCATGAAGGGGAGAATCTCAAAAGATTTTAGAATGGGTATGAAAGATTGGAACTCCCTCCTCCCTTTGCTTTAGTTAGCCTATTTTTTATACAGTACTTTAATCTTGAGGGAAGGTATATTTTGATACACGCATACCATTTTCCCCTGTTTAACCACATTTGGCATGGTGAGAGAGTCAATTTTCCTTTTTATCTATTGTCCTCCCTACAACTCAATATTCAGAAGGGATTCAAGCCTCCCCTCCACCAAGGTCTGATGCTAACCCTATACAAGTATGCTCTGGCATTGAATCCCCATGGCAACTCTTTGGCTAGAAGAAATGAGAATCCTGGTTGTTTCAAAGAGGATAATGAGGAATACCCTATGGATGAAAACCTTGCTACTATTGAAATGCCAGCTAAGGAACCTAAACCCCACCCGCCTCCTGTTGTTGTTGCTAGGAGGGTGCTTGTTACTGCTAAAAGTCAGTCCCTAGTGGCCAATGTGTCCAAACACTCAACTCCTCTATCACAGAAGAGTGAGGAAAAAATAACTTTTGAGATTAACCTCATTAGAGCTATTCCAGAAAAAAGAAAACATTTTCCTTTACTGTTGGAACTTCCCAAGGAAAAGAAACCTAAAAGAGACTTAAACCCTAGAGATTTCATCAATATTACTAAGGAAGGGACTCAAAATGAGGAGGATAAGGAGTCTCTATAGGGGAAAGGGAGCGGAGGGAGTGTGGGAGAAGGTCGGCCTACCTTGCAAAAGCAACCTCGAAGGACAAAAAAGTTAAACAGAAAATGACTGTGTGTGATGAGGAGGACCTGGGGTATGAAGAGTTTGAAGCACAGGAGGAAGAATATTCATAAGATATGGACTTTGAGGACTCAACTTATGAGATGGGGGAAGAAGGATTAGAGGAGGAAGAGGAAGAGGAAGAAAAAAATGAGCAATTTGAGTATCAAAAGAATGAGGTTGAAAATGTGTAGGAAGTTGGGGATTTGGGTATGGATAACAAACTAGAGGACTCAAGCAATGAAATTTTAAAGAGTGGACTAACATTTATGCAGGTTCAGTTTGAAGATATGGAGAAGGATTTAGTTATGCTCATGAACGTAACTAACAGACTGATGAGGAGGGCGATGCTGGGAGCTGCTTCTAGAGAATCCAAAATCACCAAGAAGCTGAGGAAACAAGGGAAACCAGATGTCTTGAAGATGTTGGACGAGACCGAGGGACCTGACTGGAGAGAATGCATTTCTCTCATGGGAGAGTATGGGTACCTATTGAAGAAATCCAATTAATAGCTTTTTGTTCCTGCTCTGTCATTTATGATGAGTTTTTTGTCCTTTTGTTTTAATCTCTCGAACTGCTATTTTATTATAGCTATGATATGGTGGAATACCACTTGGGACATTGTTGACTTAATTAATGGTTTATGTAGATCTAAGTATGCTACTAGAAACTTACTATTTTTTATTAGTATTGGTTGGACCATGGTTACTATATTAAATGTTGGCCTGCAAGCTAATATTGTTATTGTTTTTTGGTTTGTTGGTGGTGTTGTTTCCCACCTTTTTTCGTTTCCTTTTTGTTTGTTATTGTAACCATGGGATCAGGTCCATTCCCTGCTTATCTAATCAAAAAAAAAAAGAAACTAATTATTGTGGAAAACTATCATGGCATTAAGTTGGCTAGGGAGAAGGGGATTCCCCAAATTTAGGTTGAAGGGGATTCATTGAATATTATTAATTCCCTAAGGAAAATCTCCCCTCCTTCTCTGTCTATTGAAATATTTATTGTGGACATCATTTCTATGTTAAACAATTTTGATGTTGTCTATATTTCACATGCCTTTAGTGAGGCAAATGGGGTGGTAGATTTGTTAGTGAATCTTGGTGTGGTTTCAGCTAGATCGTGGGAGGTTAATGATAATATGTCGACAAAGATTTTAACATTGATTAATAATGATAGCTTCTCATTTTTTGGTGGGGGGCGTCTCTTCAAGTGTTCTTAAGGGTTGGCGGGTTTATTATTATCATTTCATGTTGATAAGATGCTTGACATTGGTTGTGCTCATTGGAAATTGTGGGATGAGTTATTTTTGCACGAGGAATTTGGGCATCATTTTTCTTTGTACCTTGAAAGGTAGGCCTGCACACTTTCTAGGTGCATTTTTCTCTTCGGCCTTGTTGATTTCTTGCATTTTTTTTCTTTGTGGTCTCTTTCATGTGTTCTTATCACCATTGAAGATGGGTGGGGATGGGTGTAGGACAGAGCCACTGTTGTGTGAGGAGATCAAAATAAATGTTGAGGTGTGGGAAATTTTATAGAAGAGTGGAGTTACCCTGTTCATGGAGAGATTTTACATGGTTTTGATTCAAAGGTTTCGTAGGAGTTTGTTGAACCTTGGCATGGTTTGGTGTTGATCTTGTTTGGTATGGATATCACTAGTGTCAATGAGGAGTTTATCATGGAGGTGATGAGGATGTCGACTCAAGGAAATTTTATAGAGAGAAATCTATGTCAGGGGTTGTCAGTTCATGAATTTCCTTTGGGACAAGGATAAGGTGAAGATGGTTAGACTCCAATGTGGGGTTATGACTATTCCAAAATCAAGCCCATTTGGGGTGATGTGGCCATGGAGTTGATGCATTATTTTACCCTAGACGGGAGATACATGGCTCTGTATGGACACCACTTTGTGCTACTTAATCACTTCCGTCATGGTAAGCTTGTTTCTATCCCTTTCTATCTTCTATTATCTTTGGAAGATGGGATTGTGGACTTCAAAAGGAACCCCAGAAATCCTTACCTACATGAGGATTTGATATTAATTATGGAACACATAAAAGCTAATTTTGTTATTAAGTCCCCCATTCCTTTAATCCTAGTAAATCCAAGAAGAAGGAGAAGACGAGTGGGAAATTCCAAATTGAGGAGGTGGAAGATGATGCTAGAACGAAAATTGAGGATGAATCTTCTGCATGGTCAAATGGTTACCACACAGACCTAGATTATACCACATCTACTAGGGGAAGGAAAAGCTCTGCCAAAAATACTAAGACCTCTTCCTCGCGTGTGAAATGAAAAATTGCATATGATGAGGAGGTTTTGGACGGTAAAGCTAGCAGAAGGAAGACCTCTAAATAGGGGTTATTGTGTTCCCATGAATTGGTTGATAATATGCAGGAGGGGATTGGGAGTAATAAGGTCAGTGGTGTAGCAGATTTGGTGAATGAGGAGAATATTCAACAGTATGGTGGGGATGGGGATGTCCCAATCATGGGGAAGGTGAATAGTGTTGTGGATTTGGAGGATTCTCCTGCGGTTTCAATGTCTAAAGACAAGGGCAAGGAAAAGGTTGCTCCACTCGAGGGATTCCAAGAATATGACCCTCCCATGAGCTTCTCACCAGGGGAGGGGTTTGTACTAGGGTGCGATGGACTTTTCATAGGCATCTAGGTTGGTCAAGGAAGGGGCAATTATATCTTTCTTAATCTGCTTATGTGGTTGGTTCAAGAGGTCTAGGACTTCCATGGCAAGTATGGCACGATTGTTCACTGCAATATATCTACCCTAAGAAGCTTAAGGGAGAAGGACTCTATCTTTAATATGGTAATATTGTTGAATTCCAACCTCGGCCTTATGGTGGAGGATGTTGCTAATCTAAAAAAGATCATGGTCCTCATCTCTCCACTGTGGAGAGAAATTATCTACAGTTGTGTGATGATCTCAATGCACTGATTAATCTTAGCAAGGAGAAGCTTGAGTCCTCTACTAAAGGGTTGGTATTCCTAAATGAAAAAGCTAGGGAATGGATGGGCAGATCCCTGTTTAATGAATCGGTGAATCAGGATGGAGATGAGGATGTTGAGAAGAGTATGTAGGCTACTAACTTGGGAACTGGGATGATCATTCATACTCAACTAAAAATAAAAAAGAGAAAGGTGGTGTTGAGACAGGATGTGGACGAGATCATGGAAATGCACAATAAGGTGATATCTATGGATCTAGAAGCAACTAGGATGTTAAAGGAACTTCCTTAGTTGTTGCTTTTTCTAATTTTTTTGTTTTGATTGTTGTGTCTTTGGTCGCTATATGTTGATGCGGTACTGATTTATTTAATAAACCTAGATTTTGTGTTGGTGGGGTAGCTTAACTACTATATCTTTGTTATCTTTTCTTTTGTACAAGGTTTCAAGGCCCCTTCAAAACCTATTTTACATTAATCAAAAACAAAGAAACTAATGATTTAAATTCTATAATAATATTCAAAGTATTTTCCAAGATTATTAACCATGACAACTCATTATCCTTCAAAGGCTTGGCCTTCAAGAAATTAGAAATATTTCAAACTATGAAAAGTATTATCATTCTTAAACTCAAATTTGAGGTGGGTGGGAATTAAGGTCTACAAGACTTTAATGGATATTCACATGACTCCATTTACAAACTTGAATAATATTTTTTTTAGAATTGGTGAAATCCAATCCAAATACTTGGAACTATATAAAAGCTCTAATGAAAATTCCAAACATAAATAAATGATGACAAACAACTATTTTTCTCAATATTATCACAATACCAAATGAATTTAATAAAAGCTATTTTCATCAACTAAACACAAATAACTCTTGACCAAACAATCATCTCAAATAAGGTATAATTAACCTACATGTAGAAGTTCATAATCCCAATAATGATACTTTAGAAAAACTTTGCACCCTTACTCCAAGTTCATATCATCCACACCACTATATGAATATACACACCTCTTCGTATCTACCCAAATGCTACTTACACATGTATCACATAAGGGATGGCATTCACTACTAGATAGAGTATTTATATTAAAACTCAAGTTCTATAATGGTTACAAATCATGCCCATTGTCATACAAATTAATACAATCCTAAGAACTATCATGGCATTATTATCAAGACCATTCCAAAGATCTTGGTGCTTCCTATTGATAATATGGTAGGAAAAATTACAAAGTTGATCAAACCACTTTTTAGATAAATTTGTGATAGAGAAACATGCATGTAAGCTTACAAAATAACCATAATACAAAAATCAAAGACACATCACAAGATTACTACTTCTATACCCTATAAAATCCCTCGAAAGAGAAAAATCTAACCCCCAAAAGCATCCACACTCAATCTATTATTCAAAAATGAAAACATTACAATAAATTTGCAAAATCTCCATTAATACTTTTGAAACATCAAGCTCCAATACATCCACCATGAATTTTTCATGGTGATGAAGTGTTGGTGGTGAATTGTTGGCGGTTAATTTTCTAGCGGTGAATTATTGATGGCGAATTTTCCTAAAGCCAAAAAAATCATAATCTAAACATAAAAAAAAATCAACCCCATTCCACTCTTTAGAAGCATAAATTTAAATCCAACAAAACCTTTGGCAAGGTCTAAATTCATGCTCCTTGCTTATGCTATCCCTATTATTTGTATCATCCTTTTGGTATTATTAATAGTGCAATTTCAACAAAGGCATGGTTTGCAACAGTCCCTTTTGGCTTTTTGTCAACTCAACCTCCCACCCAATTTATCTACTCACCCTTATGCATTATGTCATCTATCTCAATAATGGATTCAGACAAGGCTCCGCTAGTTCATTTATTCCCAACAAAATTTATCTCGTGTCCTCTCTTTGCCTCATGCCATGATCTCAAATTCTATAACACTTAGGGTGCAAATTCATTTTAGAGAGCTTACAATGCATGATATATACACTTGCATCTAGATGGTTGACCAAAGATTTGAACCACTTTAGGCTATTCTTTATTTAAACGCATTCCCCATCAATTCTTTCTTGTGAAGCTTTAACCAGAATTTTTTTATTAAATATCATGAACTTTGAAGGATTACATAGTCATCAGCTAGGCAAGCCATGCAGAGTCATATATACACATTAAAATATAAATTGTTTTAAAGAAAATCAAACTAGGCAATGTTTAGCTATTAGCTCTACTTAGATACACTTACCATTACATGATAAGCAAAAATAATTTAACCTTTTACAATGATTTGTTAACATAATAAAATAGTTCAACATTTTTTTAGAATATTATATACTTCCTCTTCGGTTTGTTGCTCCATTTCTCACTATTTCCTTGGTGGAATTATGTTTGATTTGCCCTTGTTGTGGAGGTTTACCTCTTTATCGTATGTCACTTTTGGGTATTTTGTTGTATTCCTTTTGAAATTCTAAATAGTATCTCATGAACGAGGTATCAACTTCATTGAGATGCCAAAGTCTTCCAACTTTAACCTCTATCTTGTTGAAATCCACAACTTCATCGTTTAGCAACTTCACAAGCTTTTCCTTTGAGTTCTCCATAGTGGTTGTCACTTGCACAACAATAATGTGAAACATGAGTCTTCTAAAATACTTAGTAAGTATCCTCCTAGTACCCTGAAAAATATCCTCATTTCTAGCCTTCCATATTTCCCATAAGATATTAGATGATAAAGTAAGCCAAAATAAATTATATACAATTCTTAAATATTCTATAGAACCAAAGAGAATCTCCTTCCAATTTATCTTACCTTTGTCCCCCATCCCATAAGGTTAGCCAAAAATATGTTCCAAACCTCTTTTACAAACAAGCATTCAAAGAATATATGTATAATACTTTTAGATTGTTTACATACAAAAAATATGCTTAAAACTGAAGAGGAAAGCTTAAAATAAAGTTTTTGCAACATAAGTAATCATTTAAAGCAAGCAATCTTAGGTTCTAGTATATTAGACCATAGCAGCTTGAAGGTTTTTGACCATTGTGAATCTAAGAAATCTATATTCCAATATTTGTTTAGATAGAGTGGAAGGTCTTGAGAGAAATTTAAGGTTTTATAAATTACTTTAGGTTTTAATTTTAGAATCTTAGTGGTCATCTACCCAAGTGATATTATCAATTAATTCATTATCCTTTACATTGCATCAAGGAACTAAATGTTCCTACAAACCTCCCTAAGGATAGAGAAAGTTCTCTAATGTGATGGAGGGAGATTGAATTCACTACTCATATCTACACATGATTTTATTTGGTTATTACACATTATATCTTCAAAGCATCTAATTCATTTTAAATTCCATGTTTTAGTTGAGCATCCTTGCAATAAAGCAAGTGGTTTATCATTTTTAAAGAAGTTCCACCAGATTGACCTATCAAGGTACATAGTACCTCTGGTTTGATTCACATACTCACAACTCTTAATTTGACTTCTAATGATCTCCCAAACTTTCCATAAACTCTTGAACACATTTTATCCAGTTGGCATTACTGGAAATCTCCCAAATAGAATGTCATTTATAGGGAGTTATTTCCAACTTTTTGCTTGTTTTGGGACAACAGATGGTATTATTCAATACCAAAACCTTCCAAGGTTCATTTATGTTTAAGGCTTTAAGGATCCACTTGCAATCCAAGGATATGCCATGTATTTTGAAGTTTTCCAGTCCTAATCATCCTTCCAATTTGCTTAATAAAAACCATTCCCATTTAGCTACATGTTTTTTCTTATTGCCTTTCCCATTTAGTTAGAGGAATTTCCTAATCTTTTTTATATTTAATTTGTCTGCTAGCTACTAAATAACCAGATAGAGGAGTAATACAAGCTATAAGAAGCTAAAAAAATTGACACACCTGCAACCTTCCTATTGGCCTCCTACAATGATTTAATAACTAAGCCTTTACAACTATGATTCAAAGATTGGACATCTAACCTGAATAGCTATTCAATCATCATGAAGGTGCATTTAACTTTTCAACCCAGGGACGTGAACTAGAAATGGGTCAGCATAGTATGTGCACTAGGGGCTCAAGTAGCCATTGCATTCTATGGCTAAGAAACACAATACTAAAAGTAAATTGTTGGAAAGAAATGAAACAAATACTGAACATCAACTGACAACTATGCTAAGCTAAAATGCAGAACAAGAATGGAAATATGAACAACAAACAAGAAACTACTATGTCTGCTTTAGCTGCAGGAACAATCACATAATAAAATTCTAGTGGCTACAGGAACAGTCGATGCTAGATGTCTAACTAAACAATGAATAGTAAGCAATACTAAGCTAATGCTAAACTAAGAAGATGGATTACTTACCAAGTGGGCCCCCTTGCATAAGTATCCTCTAAACCAACAAGAACTCAGATGCTCAAACTCAAAACTTTATTTCATTCACTGTAAATCATGCATACAAAGAGTAATGTATTTGTATTGTTGGAACTAGAGAATGTGAGTACAATATCAAATTGTGTAACAACTGAGGAAGGAGCATCAAATTATTATTTATACTATAGCTAAACAGGGAAGTTAACTCCATGACTGGGAGAACACCATTTAGGGAAAATAGGGGAAAGTGGAGCAATGGCGGTTACGCATGCAAGGAATTTGGCCAGACATGCAAGTCAAGTGCAGATTCAGCACAGCAATAATACCCATGCATGCTCGATCATTAAGGTCCACTATAAGGCAGTTACGCATATTTGCATGAAGAATATTTTCTTCCGGTTGCCTTTGACTTGGAGCGATTCCTCAGCTGGTCGTTATGGTGCATGTCCAGTTGGTGGCATCTTCCTTAACTTAGCTCATTAAATTTGCATGACAGAGTCAATACGCATAATAATTGTATATCTATAACCAATCCAAGAAACATCCATTAATCACATGAAAAATTAATATAGATAACCCACATATTATTCCAAATGTCATTAAAACTTGCAGAGATAGGATATTTTCAAATGTCAATGGTTTGAAGGAAACATTATGTCAATACCAACACTTAAGCATCAAATTCCATGACATATATTAGCAAATAGACTATAGATTTTAACCAAAATTAGACCAAAAACTAGGCTCATCACTCCCCCCAACCTAATGTTTTGTTGGTCCTCCAGCAGGGGAAAGGTTGTTCTTCTTCTTGGTCAAAGCTCTGAAATTTGCAATAGAGAGTTGTCCAACATCAATGGGTGTAGTGCATGAGTTTGGGTCCCAATAGAATCCTCCCAATTTTCCAAACATGTTCCATCTATGTCTCTCTGTAGCAACATCAAGCTGGTAAAATCTAAAATTTGGCACATGCCACATGAGCATGGGTGGCTGGAAAGTCAAGGGGAGCCAGTCTCACCCCTGTGCTCTCCCAATCTCAATATACCTCTATTCTTTTTAGGGCTGCAGCATAATTGTGGATAGAATGAGGCTCAACCTATTTCATCTCATCGGTCAAACTATTCCATCTCTAGGATAAACATCTCCTCATGGCCTCTTCCTTTTTTGTTGTCTTTACCTCATACTCACTGTATACTTCCTTAATCCAAGGCATAATTCTATTGGCATAACTTGGTTTGAGCAATATTTTGTGCCATTATTTGTAAATGTCCCTTGGGTTGCTTGATTCAGCTCTAATATGCAGGGGAATATCAGATTCCAATTGTTTATAAGAATTATGTTTTTGTCCCCAACTAATATCATTTTGAACCCAAGACATGAATTATCTCAATTGAATATCTCCAACATACAGCAGTGGATTCCAATCATGGTCTTTTGTGATAGCATAATTATGTAAATAAAATTCACATAGAAATTTTTTCATTTCAAGTGAGGCAATCATATAAGCATTGAAGAATTCCATGGGGGTGTCAATAGAAGGATTCAAACCTGAGGAAATTCTTGACATCTTAAAAGAGAGATACCTCTCCTTTATGAGTAGAGCATAGACTCTTGGAGGATCTCTGCCTTCCATAATCTTTGGTGCCAAGGCTGCCATATCATCTACCCTTTGCTTCAGGGTGGCAATTTCTGTATTTTTATCCTCAATTTCTTCATCCCTCTTTTGAATTTCCTCCTTTAATTTTTGTTTTTCCTTTTTCCATTCTTCCTCTCTTCTTTGTATTTCTTGCCATAAATTCAAAAGAATTGCATGCATTGTAAAATAAGGAGGCTTATGGATTCCTACTAGTATTTTCGGTGGTGGCTCCTCATATGGTACTATTTGCATGGACTCGGGCTATCCAGTTATCTCGGGCTGCAAAAGTACTATTTTTTCTTCCTTTTGTTGTAGGGACTATTGTTCTTGCTCTTGTAGTGTGTGCAGGAACTCATGCTCCAATTTTGGTTGTTGTTGTAGGACTTCTTGCTCATGCTACATGGAGTCCTGATTTTCCTCCAATTCTTCTACAATGTTAGCAAGATTGGCCAGTGTTATATTTGATGCTCTCTTAAATATATCTTCTTCTCCTTCAACATTCTCCTACTCCATTAGAGCTTCAGGGTTCTCATGTGAGGTCTCACTAGGTTTAGGGCTTTCATGTGGAGGCGTACCAAACACAAGCCTAGCTAGTCTTGATTTCCTTGGAGATCTCTCACATTTTCCTTTGGTTGTAGGATGAATAGTATCAGCCTTCCTCTTCTTAGAACTTGGAACCCCTCTTTTTATAGGTTGTGTTTTAGCCTTCCCTTTTCTCATTTGTACTTCTCTCCACTGTTCCCTAGTTTTCATGAGGGTTTCAAGTGGGATTTCATTGTCAGAACTTGAGGAAGGGCTTTCTTTTTCTGCATGCTCTATTTCAAAAGAACTAATTTCTATAACTTCTTCTGCTGCAAGAAGATTCACACTAGAGCCAACACCAGAGGTTGAAGCACTAGGAATGGCTTTAGTTGTGCTTACCCTCCTGCTAGACCTATGGGATTGAGGTATAGCCCTAGGTGGTAAATGATCAACTTTGATAAACTCTTCCCAATTCATTCTAGATACATCACACAGAGATTTTTCAACTAGCAATTTAATTAGGGAATGGTGGGAAACAGAGTTATCCCTACCTTTTTTATTTTCGGCTGCCATGATTGAGAGAAGATTGTACAGCACGTTAGGCACATTCATCCTTCTATCGTGCCTCATATGATTCAAAAGCTTGAGGTGGACAGAGTGCAATTTTGACTGGCGACCCTCACAAGTGATGTATTTGATGACATACATGGCTATCTACTTCCACAGGTCATGCAGAGACATTCTCTTTGCACCCTATTTGTCTATGCTCAATGGGGGATCATTGGGCTCTATAATTCAACCCTAGTTGACTTGGCATCTCTGGAAGTAGGGTAATTTTCACCATCACCAGGTAAACCTATAACCTTTGGAATTCTTTCCTTTGTTGCCATAACTTCCAACCCTTTTACTATGGCTTTTCCCTCTGAAAATGTCTGAGCAAATTCAAGGGCAATGCCTTCATCAAAACCATCCAACTTTAGAAAGTAATATATCCATCCACAGTTTTGAAATTCGGCCAGACATTGTGCATCCTATTGTAAAATACCATGCACCATGGGTTCATTTCGAATTAACCCACCTCCCATTGTCTACAATCAAACAAATTCTCTGCAACTTATTTTCCTACAATTCCCCTTACGACTTTTTCTTGTAATTCCCCTTCTTTCTAGTACCTCCCTACTAAATTTCTAGCACAACTACCAACTAACTTTCTTTTCTTCTGTTTTGCAACTATGGCTCTTCAACTCAATATTTTGATAGGGTCAATAATGGCAAGAAAAGGGGTGATGATAGAGATTCATGATAGGAATAAATGGCAGTTGCAGTTACTATCACTCCACACATGCAAGCCGTCCTCTCACTCAGATTTCAAATCAGTTCATTTCAAATTTATGACATAGCCTAGTATGAATTGACACATAGGCAATAAATTCACAAAATATTTGCATCTTTTTTGTTCCCCTCCCCCCAACCTAAATTTGGACATGTGTCCACACATGTGAGATGGGAGTGGTGATTGACAGGTAATGATGGTATCTATGTGAACATCTATACTAACGTACAGTGATTAAATGAACACTCCTAAAAGATGATTAAAGATAGAAATTAATACACTCATACCTGAATGTGTGGAATATTTGTTGCAAATATCGTGGATAAAGTAACGCTCGCCTTGTTGGAGAATGAATTGAGCAATAAATGAAAATGAAGTGGAATGAGGTGAGGTGGAATGAAGTGATGGAAGAGAGAGAAAAGTGGTGATGGATGGGTGGGTGGGCGGATGATGAAGAAATGGAATTCCATGTAAGTGAAATTCTTTATTATGAAAAGTGTGTACCTCAGTTAGGAAGAAGGAGGGACACTAGGTCCACTGCCTTCGACTGCAAGAAGCTCGGGTGTTGAATGTTGAGTGAATTGTTACAGGAACTCTTCTTTAGAGGCTGGTTTGTGGTATAGTCTGAGGCAATGACCATTGAAAAGTAATTTGAACCTAACAGGGTCAATGGTGGTGACTTGGATAGCTCCATTAGGAAAGACCTCAGCAACTTCATATGGTCCTAGCCACCTTGTCTGTAATTTTCTTGCATTGTCCTAGTATCTAGATTCATAGAGCAAGGCCCAATTTCTTGGTTTAAATTTCTTGTCCTTGATAAATTTTTCATGCCATTTGATTCTCTGATTATGCACTACTTTTGTATGCTACAGGGCTGCTCTTCTTATTTCATCCAAAGCATTTAGTTGCATGATTCTTTCTTTTTGTGCTTTAGAAATATCCATCCCCAAGTCCACTGTAGTTCGCAGAGTCTTATATTCAAATTCAATGGGAATCATAGTTGTTTTTCCATTTAACAACTCAAATGGAGTGAAGCTTGTAGTTGTTTTCCATGTTATCCTATAGGCCCAAACAACTTTTGGTAATCTATTTGCCCAATCCTTCCTATGGATGGCTACTATTTTGGTCAGAATGGCTTCAATTTCTCTGTTTGTCACTTCAACTTGGCCATTAGCCTGGGGGTGATAAGGGGTAGACTTCATGTGCCTTATGTTGTACTCATTAAGTAGTCTTGCAACAAGATTTGATGTGAATTGAGCTCCTTGATCAGTTACGATCTCTCTAGGGACTTTGTATCTTGTGAAAATCTCTTCATAAAGAAACTCTACAACTTTGTTATCTCTTGCATGCTTCATGGCATTAACCTCTACCCATTTTGTTACATAATCATTGCATACTAATATGTAAGACTTACCATTTGATGGAGGGTCAATTGGTCCTAAAAAATCCAATCCCCACTTGTCAAAGGGAGTGATTACTACCTGAGGGCACAGTGGCATCTCATCAGATCTGGTTGGTCTACCCATTATTTGACACCTATCACATTTTTTGGTATACCTTCCTGCATCCTTGTGGAGTGTTGGCAAGTAATACCCTATGTTCAAAACCTTCATTGTTGTCCTCTTGGATGCAAAGTTTCCTCCACATGGTTCATTGTGACATGCATACAAAATGTCATATGTCTCATATTCTCTTACACATCTTCTCATGACATGGTCTAGTCCAGTATAAAATAAACATCCAGCAATCCAAGAGAAAGGAAAATATTTTTCTATAAGTTCCCTTTTCTCTTTTGGGGAGAAGTGAGAAAGAATTCTACTTGTGACCAATTAATTGGCTATATCAGCATACTAGGGTGTTTGTACACTAAGAGAGAATAGATGCTCATCAGGGAAAGAGTCTTCTATGTGTTGATTTTCTTCTAATGTAGTTAGCCTTGAAAGAAATTATGCAACAACATTAGCTTTCCCTAGCTTATCCACAATGGTTATATCAAACTCCTGCATCAACAATAACCATCTTGCCAATCTACCTGTGATCAAAGTTTTATTCATAAGGTACCTAATGGTTGCATGATCAGTGTGCACAAAGATTTGGTAGCCTATTATGTAATGTCTGAATTTGTTTAGTGCATATATTACTACTAGCATCTCTTTCTTTGTCACTATATAATTGAATTCAGCTTCTTGCAAATTTTTCTTGACAAAGTAAATAGCATGTTCAACAGCTCCCTCTTTATGTCCTAAGACTGCTCCTATGGCATAATCTGATGCATCGGTGTGGATGTGGAAAGGGAGTTCCCAATTGGGTCCTTTGAGTATAGGAGCATGAGTTAAATTTTCCTTCAAGTCAGAAAAGGCTTTGTCACAAGATTCAGTCCACTAAAATTCAGCATCTTTAGTGAGAAGGGTATACAATGGTGTTGCTACCTTGCTGAAATTCTTGATGAATCGCCTATAATATCCTGTGTGACCCAAGAAACTTCTAACATCCTTCTATTTTGCAGGTGTAGGTAGATTTTTTATTACCTCAATCTTTGCAGGATCAACTTGGATTCCCTTGTGGGAGATGTAGTGGCCAGGAACTACACCCTCTTGCATCATCATGAAGCACTTTTCACTATTTAAGGACAAGTTCTGGTCTTCACATCTTTGTAGGACTCTCTTGAGATTCTCCAATGCTTGATTAAAATCAACACCATAAGTGGTGAATTCATCCATGTAAATCTCCACACAGTCATGAGAAATGTCTGAGAATATGCTAATGACTTCCCTGTGGAAAGTTGCAGGTGCATTGCACAAGCCAAATGGAAGCACCGAATAAGAATAGGTCCCATAGGGACAAGTAAAAGTGGTCTTCTACTGGTCTTCTAGTGCAATTTGGATTTGGTTGTAGCCATTGAATCCATCTAGAAAAGAGAAGTATTGTTTCCCTACAAGTGTGTCCAGAACTTGATCAATGAAGGGTAAAGGAGAGTGATCTTTCTTGGTGGCAGCACTGAGTTCCCTATAATCAACACAAACTCGCCATTTCCTCCTTTCTTGGGCACAATCACTAATGGAGATACCCACTGACTATTTCAAATGGGGTAAATAAATCTTGCATCTAGTAATTTATGCAATTCTCCTTTCACAATTTATCTTAGTGCAAGATTAATCCTTCTTTGTGGCTATCTTATTGGAGTGCAATCATCTCTGATATAAATTATGTGGGTACAAATTTTAGGATCCAATCCATTCATATCATGATAATCCCATGTGAATGCATGTTGGTGGGTCCTTAATAGATTTTCCAATAATAGTTGCTTCTCTTCATTCAATTTTCTATTAACATTCAAATATCTTCCTTCTGACACCTGTACTTGTGTAGTTAATTCTATCATGGATGCCTCATTAACACATGGTACCTTTTGTTGGTATGGAAGAAATGTATGGTACATACCTATTACTACAAGAAATTTTTCTATAGAGATAGTGGTTGTAGGAAGAACGTCTGTAGGAAGAATATCTGCAGGAAGAGTGGTTGCAGGAATAGTGGTTGCAAGAAGAGCATGCAGAAGTGTCTTGATCGGAGTAGCAGGATTAGAGGATGATTCTTCCTCCACTTCACAATTATTTTGAATGATGTTAGCCAATACTTCATCCTCATCTTGGAGCTGCATGAAAGAGCTTCTTCCTAGCATCATAAGTTTCACCACAGAATTAACTTACTTGGCTTCTTCACCAACTTGTGGCCATACAAAATCATCTTCATTATGAAATTGCTGAGCAGGTGGATAAAGAAAAAAAAAATTAGTATTCCTGCCATCTGAAATGGTCATGTCACCTGACTGACATCCAATGTATGCATCTGTAGTTTCCAACCAAGGCCTTCCAAGAATAATGGGATAGCCGCCTAGTGTAGCTTTGGGAGAAAGAATCATAAAATATGTTGGGTACTCCCAGGAGTCTAGAACTACTACAAGATCCTCCATTATACCATCAGGCATAATAGTAGAGATATCAGCAAGCTATAGGACAGTAGGAGTATATCTCATGCTTGCAATATTTAATTGTTGCAGGATGTCTTTGGTCATTACATTTATTGTTGCCCCTAAATCAATCAAATCATTTTTTACCTAAATCTTGTTTATGACAATTGCTACCACAAGACTCCCTGGGTCATTATACTTGGGAATAGTCACTTTTCCCAACATGATGTTAGCTAACTAACCCACCACATAGACTGTAGTTGGGTCTTTCTTCTTTCTTCCTAGATTCTTAAGACAAGCTTCCTTAATAGCTTTGTCATAGATTGGAACATCCTTTATGGCCTGAAATAGGGGTATCTGAACACATATATGCTTTAGTTGATCCAGGATGTAAAAAGTGGTATCCTCCTTTTCTTCTTTCTTCTTGGAAATTTTCAACCTCTAAGGGAATGGTGGTTCTTGTTCAATCTACTTGACTTGAATTGGTTCAGTATTTTTAGATGCATTTGGTTGAATGGGATCCTTCAGAGGCTCCCCTTCCTCTTCCATAGGAATTTCAGTGATAATGGGATTGGAAGGGGCTGATAGAGTAGTTCTTGAATGCAATTGAATGTCACTTACATTCACAACATATGCAGGGAATTGATTTGAATCGGCAAAGTATGCAAGTTGTTGTTGTGGTTTTTTATTTGGATTGAGTGTGGGCTGATCTGGTAGCTGGGTGGGTTTAGGTGCATTTGGGATTGGATTAGTAGGTGGAGGCATTATAGAAGGTTGTTGGGGCTGAGAAGGTGGTTGCATGTAGCTGGTTGTCTAGGTAGACCATTGTTGTCCTCTCCATTGATTTGTTTGCTTCCAATTTCCTGGAGGTCGTTGCTAGTGCCCTTGAAATTGTTGCCAATTTCCCTAAGGTTGTTGCCACTGGGGTGGAGAATTCTGATGACTGGGCCAAGAATTTGGAGTGTACTCCAAGGTGGTGGTGGATATAGTGGTTTCCATTGGTTACCAAATGAATAAGAGTTAAAATATGGCTCAGCATAGGATAGTGGATCTGGTGGCATACCTTGTCTGGGAGTCCAAGGCTTCCTTTGTGCAACATAGTAGACTTGGTCTTCCTCAATATGAATTGGCTTGAACTCAAGTGGGATTTTCTTGCTTTCAAGATTAGCTACCATCTTGCATCTGCAGTCCTTCTTCTTTTGTCTGCAATGAGGGCAATACTCTATCAGCATTGTCTCTGCCTCCTCTTACTTCTTCTTGGCTTGAAGTGTATCCAGTTGAGTAGCTAGATTGTTGATAATGTCCTTCTTGAAGTCATCCAGCAAATGAGTGATCTCCATTCTTGAAACTCCACCAGTCATTGACTTACCCATGGAAGATTGATAAGCTCTCCCTTTCTTTGAAGCTTCCCTAGAGTAATTCTAGCATATTTTCTTGATATCCTCCCAATCAACTTGAGAGATATATCCTCCTGCCATGAGGTCCAAGGTGTCAGTGCAGTTGTCATTAATTCCTCTTAGGAAAAGAAACCTTTGTGATTCCTCATTATGTGCATGGTGTGGAGATTTTTGCAAGCAAAACAGAAACCTTGCAATGTAGTCTTCCAAACTCTCATCTTCCTTCTACTGCATATTGAAAATGTCACCTCCTATCATGTCACTACCCCTGCAATATTCCTTGTATTTCTCAAGGAATTTTGTCTTCATGTCTTCCCAAGTTTCCATAGTATCTCTACCTAGGCTCACGAACCATCTTAATGCAGCCTCTTTCAAAGTGGTGGGAAATAACTTAAGCCTATGGGCATCAGTGGTATAATCATAACTCCTGCAAAGTATGTCAAACTCAAATAAGAATGTATCAAGATCTTCTCTCACAAGTCCATAAAACTTGGGGAGTGTTGAGGTAGGAATTTTTTTGATGTTGTCAGCTTCATTTTGATGGGCAATGGGGAAAGGAAAATTTGGTTGGTTTTGTCTATTCCTATTGGCATCACCCATGCCTGCTTGATGTGGTTCCAAAACAAAGGGGTTTTCAAGTTGATTTTGATCTTCAAAGGAGACTTCAGAGCTAGTCAAATCAGGGTATGCATCAGCAAAGGGGTGTGGATCTTCTTCTTCTTCTTCTTCTGATAGGTGTTGGTACTCAACTAGCTAGAATGGACATGGATTGTTAGGAATAGATATCCCATAAGCATCCCTTCTCCTTCCTCTATGCATACGGTATCACCTACTATCAGTTAGCTCACACAAAGAATTGGTAAAGAATAAGGGGGGGTCATTACTTCCTAAATGAGGATATGCTAAGAATAACTTCCAAAAACACTACAGCAAGAAAAACTACCAATGACTCCAAAAGACTTCCTAGCTTGACACCATCCCCGGCAACGGTGCCAAAAATGTTGGCTTCCTACAATGATTTAATAACTAATCCTTTACAGTTGTGATTCAGAGATTGTACATCTAACTTGAATATCTATTCAATCATCACGAAGGTGCATTTAACTTGTCAACCCAAGGACATGAACTTGAAATGGGTCAGCACAGTATGTGCACTAGGGGCTCAAGTAGCCATTGCATTCTACGGCTAAGAAGCACAATACTAAAAGTAAATTGCTAGAAAGAAATGAAACAAATACTGAACATCAACCGACAACTATGCTAAGCTAAAATGCAGAACAAGAATGGAATTCTAAACAACAAACAGGAAACTACTCTATCTACTTTGGTTGCAAGAACAGTCATAGAATGAAATTCTAGTGGCTATAGGAACAGTCGATGCTAGATGTCTAACTAAACAATGAACAGTAAGCAATACTAAGCTAATGCTAAACTAAGAAGAGAGATTACTTACCAAGTGGGCCCCCTTGGATAAGTATCCTCTAAACTAACAAGAACTCAGATGCTCGAACTCAAAACTTTATTTCATTCACTATAAATATTGCATACAAAGAGTAATGTATTTGTATTGCTAGAACTGGAGAATGCGAGTACAATATCAAATTGTGCAACAACTGAGGAAGGAGTATCAAATTATTATTTATACTACAGCTAAATAGGGCAGTCAACTCCATGACTAGGAGGACACCATTTAGGGAAAATAGGGGAAAGTGGAGAGATGGCAGTTACGCATGAAAGGAATTTGGCCAGACATGCAAATCAAGTGCAGATTCAGCATAGCAGTAGCGTCCATGCATGCTCGATCATTAAGGTCCACTACAAGGCAGTTACGCATAGTTGCATGAAGAATCTTTGCTGTCAGCTTCCTTTGACTTGGAGCAGTTCCTTAGCTGGTCATTATGGTACATGTCCAACTAGCAGCATCTTTCTCAACTTAGTTCATTAAATTTACATGACAAAGTTAGTACCCATAACAACTACACATCTATAACCACTCCAAGAAACATCCATTAATCACATGCAAAATTAATATAGATAACCCGTATATTATGCCAAATGTCATTAAAACTTGTAGAGATAGGATATTGTCAAATGTCAATGGTTTGAGGGAAACATTATGCCAATACCAACACTTAAGCATCAAATTCCATGACATCTATTAGCAAATAGACTACATATTTTACCCAAAATTAGACCAAAAACTAGGCTCATCACTTCCAACTAATGAAAGGTATTGTTTGTTCCAATTGAAAATCTTTTATCAATTTTAATTTTAACCCAATCCCACAAATCTTTCAAATAGGGGTTAACTGCAAATGGAATGCCTAAGTACCTAACCTATTTGTTAGGTCCTCCAAATTGAAATTCAAACTTATTGAACCAATTGCAGGGTACTCCTAACTAAGAATCATATATTTTTCCTTAGATATTCTAGCACCTAAGGCTTCACTAAATAAACTAAGTTTGTGCATAAGATAATCTACATTCCTTTCCTAAAGGTTTATAAAAATTGTAGTACCATTTTCAAATTGAATGTTTAAAATATCATCTCTATTCGCGGGATTTAGTTCTTTAACTTTAGGTGACAATCTCGTATCCCTTAGAATGTAGAAGATGGTATTAGAGGTTATCACAAACAAGGTAGGTTCAAGAGGGCAGCCTAGTGTTGGTTATTTTTCTTGCAACCTTCAACCCTAAGGAAAAAAAACAATGCCTAAACTAAAGGATACAATTTTTAGGACAAGGAATCTACACTATCAATAGGTTGAAGACAACAAAATCCAACAAACAAGGCCATGAAAGCCTTCTTCACTTTGAGCTCCATAGGACTCAGGAGGGTGCCCCTAACTGTAGGTCTAATTTTAAGATAAACTTATGTCAAGAAACAAACTACAGACCTATGAAAGTGGATAGTTCTCAGATATATGAGTGATTGGTATTGTAAATTCTAATAGGTTCAAGCATAATCCCATTTGCATTGAACATTGTTGAGAACACATAACTTAGATATCTTCGTCTCAAACACGTAGAGGGTTAATATATGGAATTCTCTCAAAATTAGCCTCTATACTCTTTCAAATATCATGAAGATACATGGAAAAAATATAACTTAAACAAAAGAGGACCAAAGTAATAGAGATTTAATATGATTTAGATTGTTTCTGAAAATGATTTGGGTAATATCACATATCAATGCCTAATCCTAAGGCATGGAGTCAAATCTAAGCTCATGAATGCAAATTTAAACAATAGTTTATTTCAAATTAGTGGCCCTTTAACAATTAATGACTTACATTAATGTAACCTCTCATATTACTGCATAATCATACTTAAAGATCCATTTCATTCCCTCAAACCCATAGTAATTTGCATACAAGATTTAATTCTTAACTTGAAGAAACCCATACACAAATCACACAACTACAAAAAGATTGCAATGACAAATCAATATATCATTGATATATTTAATCCATATGCTATCTGAGAATACAAAATGGAGACAACTTTTGCAATATTTTTCATTGATTTTCTTGAACCAATTGACATTGTTATAGAAATTTGTACATTCATTTACTATAAATGAAACTCCAACTCCTAGCTAAGCATTCTCTATTTCCTTCCCCTAAGCCAGAAGTTTCAGAACCTTTTGCAAATTAGAAGAAGAGAAAATATATAGAAGAAGGAGAATCCCTAAAACTACATCTACAATTGACACCTAGATCCATCATCTTTCGTTGATCTATAACTGCCTTTGCTTCAAAAAGAAACTTCAATCTGCACCTTGGTTCATGCATCTTACATTCACTTTCCCTCTAACAAAAAATATTCCCCATTGTGATGACCTTCTTCATCCATGCCTTGTTGTTGAAAATATCTATTTTCCATCGACAAAGCCATTCACTCTAAAATTTACCTTGACCATGAAAAATCTTCACCCTTTTCTTTTTCCCTGTAGTTGAAAATTTATTCCTCCATTTTTCCCCTGCAATGTAATTTATCCACTTCTTGTTGCAAATGTTTTATTTTGTTGTTCCTCCATAAAATATTTACTTCTAGAAAAGAAAATCCTTGACTTGCACAGTGAGTATTTAATTCACTTTACTAGGAAAAATTAAAAAAAAATTTACCCATGCCCTTATCTTTTACCTTCACCAAACAAAGAAAAATTATTT
Source organism: Sequoia sempervirens (assembly GCA_007258455.2). Lineage (NCBI taxonomy): Eukaryota > Viridiplantae > Streptophyta > Pinopsida > Cupressales > Cupressaceae > Sequoia > Sequoia sempervirens. Next base: position 2,132 of record VDFB02004103.1, on the reverse strand, counting down.
TATTCATGAAAGCTCTTTACTTCTTTTTACCCATAGCCAAAGAAAACATTTTCCCATGTAGCACTTTAAAAAATTTCCCCATCAACATTTAGAAGCTTTTCCTTTAAAAATTTAATCAGGCCACTTAAATATTTTACCCGTGCCTTTTACATTGCGCTTTATTTTTAAAATTCATTCCCCTTTGCTTTTAAATCAGTGAAGATTTCAATTTATTCATCGGGCACATTAATCACCATCAAAAGAAACATTAATTAATGCTTTTAATACTTTTGCATGGGCCCACAAAGCTTTCCCGCACCCCTGCTACTTTTCTTGCACGACATTATCAAATACATAGGTTGGTGAGAAAAGCATTTTATAATGCTTAAGAATTTACATTATTATTTAAATATTATAACCACTACAATCCTTTCCACCAATCCCCGCTTCCCTGTGAAGGGCCCACTTGTGTCTCATGTTTTTTAGTGGGAAAGTAGGTGAATGCCACCTAGAATATTTCAAAGGCTCAAATGGATTCTAGTGGAGATAAGGTGTTACTAAAATATTAGTCAAGACTGTTCTAAGATAAAAATGAAACTAAATTAGAACCAATTCTTGGGCATGCATATAAAATTTGGGAAATATTTTTATGACCGCCAAATCTATCAAGTGTTGGTACACGTGGGAATGTGAAATTGAAGTAAGGAAAATTATGGGTTGATAATCTGAAGTTAAATCATGATCGCTACCTGTTGTCTTACTATGATGAATTGCAAGTAAATTAATTCCCATGGGAGAGCGGGTAAATGTGACACGACAGGTTTGGTTAAATGCTAAGTGTGTGATTAATGTACAACCTAAATGAATGTTTATCTCACTTGAGTTTTCTGATTGTGGAGAAGCATCAGGCACATGTGTTTAAATTTGTCATAATTAATCATCCTGATTGATTATCCGTTGATTTATTTCAAAGTGTGATCAATGGTTGAGGTTCAAAATCAAAATAATTGATTTCCAGCTCTCTCACACAAGCTTTCTTGGAAAATTAATGCAAACACTCTTCAGTTGCTCTATTTAATGAAGATTACCTACTTGTTATTCTCACCATTTGATGTTTGCGAGAATTAAGAGTTTGGGAGTAAGTGTGTGAAGTGTTCTTAGTAATTGCAAAATTTGAGCTAGTTATTTCTATATTGGGTGGTGTCTTTGTCCTAAAGAAATTTGATAAGTTGCTCAGTCAAGAAATGGGTAAGGTAAGTGTGTATGTTAGCCTAGTCTGAAGGTCCAGGAGACTCAACCCTCTTGAGTCTCAAGGTGATTCTCCCCAAAATAAACAAGATATGCCTAAATTCCTTGTGACCCCGAAGAGGAAAACAAGAGTTGTCAAGAAGTATGCACGAGGTGTTCTCAAGCGTGCTTATCATCTGAGAAGTTGAATTATCTTGGAGGAATTGGTCAAGGGTAAGGAGAAGAAAATTGATAGGCCTGAGAGGGAAGCTACAAGAAAGAATAAGTATCATCGGGCTTATATGTGACATCATCATTCTCCCATTGAAGTCTCAAATGATTCTTCTAATAGTGGAGCTGAAACTGGTTCAGGTTACCGCTAGTATCTCATGGCCATGACTGATTTGATTGATTCTAAGGATGAGATGGTGATGGCTACTCCACTTTCAATAAGCACATTGAGCAGGCGTACTTACTGTGTTGCTGACAAGGAAAAGTAGCACCCTATTCCCTTTCTGAGTTGGTGCTCAATTTTTGGTCCTTTGTGCTAACTCGCTTTCTTTGGAAAATGTGTTGTGATGTGGGTCTTTGTTTATTCGTGCCTTCGGTGTTGATGGTAACATTTCTCATTTCAGTGTGAATTTGTGTATATTTTTTATGCTATGACAGTGACGCCTTTTCAAGATTGGTGGGTCTTCTCTAACTAACGGTTTTTAGGAGTTTTGCTTTTTGTTTTCCCCTATCCTACAAATGATTTATTTTAACTAATTGGGGATTATTTTCACATTCTGGTGAAATTCATCGTGAAATTAAAGTGAAATGTAGGTGTAATTCAGCCCAATGCTTGTTGCTCCCTTGTCTTATAAAAGGGATTTCAATGCTAATTACAAGGAGGTTAGTGGGTAGTTTTCTTTAAAGGGGTTATA
>VDFB02004102.1:0-15252 GCA_007258455.2 Sequoia sempervirens | reverse complement strand
ATTCAATTTGCTACAGATTCTATTCTTACATATTTTTGTAATAATATAGATAACTTATTCAAATTTTTACGTCAAGTTTTCTAACTCTGATTGTTTTGAATTTTTTGCTACTTAAGGGCCTATTTTTTCCATGATGATTTTGTAGATACCCATGACACTAGCAGAGAAAGAAAAGTTAAATAGACAAATACAAGAAATGTTAAAGAAAGGATTGATCAGAGAGAGTATGAGCCCATGTGTGGTACCAGTTGTACTTGCACCTAAGAAAGATGGAGAATGGAGGATGTGTACATATTCAAGATCTATCAATAAGATCATAGTGAAGTATAGATTCCCATTGCCTAGGATGAATGACATCATGGAAAGTCTAAGTGGAGCAAAGTATTTCACCAAGATAGATCTAAAGAGTGGATACCATTAGATCAGGATTAGGGAAGGAGATGAATGGAAGAATTCTTTCAAAAGAAATGAGGGACTGCATGATTGGTTGGTCATTCCATTTTGACTAACTAATACACCAAGTACATTTATGAGGTTGATGAATGAAGTCTTGAAGAGATTCTTGGGTAATTTTTTCATTGTTTATTTGGATGGTATTTTTATTTTTAATAAGACTAAGGAGGAACATTTGGAGCATATCAGACAAGTATTTCAGAGGTTAAGAGAAGAGAAGTTGTTGATAAACATCAAGAAGTGTAGTTTCATGAAGGAAGAACTAGTGTATTTGGGATTTTTGATATGTGCAGAAGGATTGAAGATGGACCTTGAGAAGGTTAGAGAAATAGTTGAATGATCTACACCTATTAATGTTGGAGAAGTAAGGTCATTTCATGGACTAGAAATTTTTTACTGGAAGTTCATCATAAATTTTAATGGTATTTGCACACTTATGACAGAGACAATGAGAGGAGAGAGGAAGGAATTCAAGTGGACATCTGGAGCACAAAAGAGTTTTGAGTTGTTGAAGCAAAAGGTGACAAAACAACCTATGTTGGCATTACCGAACTTTGATAAGGTATTCCAAGTTGATTGTGCAATAGGAGCTGTGTTAAGTCAGGAAGGGAGACCAATAACTTACTTCAATGAGAAATTGAATGAACCTAGGAGAAGATATTTAGTTTATGATTAGGAGTTATATGCAATTGTTTAGGCCTTGAAGAATTGGAGACATTACTTGTTACCTAAGGAGTTCGTGTTGTATAAAAATTATCAAGCTTTGCAATATTTGAATAGTCAGGTGAAGTTGAACCAGAGACACATGAGATGGGTAGAATTCCTGTACAGTTACACATTTGTGTTGAAGCACCAGAGTGGGAAGTCAAACAAGGTTGTAGATGCATTGAGTAAGAGAAGAAGTTTGTAGACAAAGATGAGAATTGAAGTATTGGGTATTGAAGAACTGAAGCATATGTATGAGGGTGACATTGATTTTGTGGAGGCATGGAAGGCTTGCAAAGAACTGGTGGAAATAGATAGAAGCATATGGTTGGAATACTTCATTTAGGAAGGCATGTTATTCAAGAACAATTAGTTATGTATCCCTAGAAGTTTAATGAGAGATAATTTGATCAAGGAAAAGCATTGCAGAGGATTAGTAGGACATTTTGGACTTGATAAGACTATAGCATTGGTGAGTGAACTATTTTTGTCCACTGTTGTATAAGGATGTTAGGAAATATGTTTAGAGTTGCAGGATTTTTCAAGTTGCAAAGGGAAAAAGTCAAAACATTGGGAAGTATATGGGTATGTGCATGATCATCATGGAAAAAACAGGCCCTTAAGTGGCAAAAAATCCAGAAAAATCAGAGTTAGACAACTTGACGTAAAAAATTGAATAAGTTATCTATATTATTTCATAAATATGTAAGAAAAAAATTTGTAGAAAATTTAATTTAGTTTCTAAACTACTAGGTTTATTTTTTTTAAAACAAAATCTATTAGGTGAAAATTTGAAATTTCAATGCAATAGTACTTAAATTTTAGGGAAAAAATAAGAAGTAGGTGTCTGTCTGACCACCCTAACCACAATAAAATGATAATATTTTTAATAAGATTTTAGATATAAGTAGAGGACTCATGTCACAATGCGATGCATATTTTTTTGTAATTTTTTCTAAGTAAATAATTAATTATGATTTTTTTATTACAAATTTTAAAAAAATATAAAACACGTGACGCCTAACCACTTAACTTGGTCAAACTTCATGAAATTCAATTTTATTTTTTAATCTTATAGTATCACGAAGCATAGAATGTGACACATGTTTCAAATTCAAAAAATGTGATACTTTTGAAAGCTATAGATGTTTTTCAATCAGCCTGTCAATTAGGACTTTAGTCGTAATTCAAATAGAAAATGAATAATAATAATTTATTAAATTCAAATTAAAACATAATTTATATTGGTGGAAAGCTGAGAATATCCTTTAAAAACCCTTTTCGTTTCATTAATTTTGGGTAAAAAAAAGTTGTCAGCTACATACCCTACAAATACCCATCATATTGCCACTTTTTGGCCCATCATGATCCTGCACATACCAATACACTGTTGAAAGTACAGGAGAGACCATGGGAGGACATTAGTATGGATTTTGTGTTGGGTTTACCTAAGACACCAAGAGGATTTGATTCAGTATTTGTGGCTGTGGACATATTTTCTAAGATGGCACATTTCATACCTTCTAAGAAGATCAGTGATGCAATACATGTTGTAGACCTATTTTTCAAGGAGATTGTGAGATTATATGGATTATCAGAGAGCATAGTATCAAATAGGGACACTAATCTCATTGGATATTTCTCGAAGATGTTGTGGAAGAAGATGAAGAAAGAATTGAAGTATAGTTTATCATTTCACCCACAAATAGATGGACAAACAAAAGTGGTAAATAGGAGTTTGGGAAACTTGTTGAGGTGTTTGACTGAAGGTAAAGCATGAAATTGGGATTTGATGTTGCCACAAGTATAATTTGCATATAAAAATTTGGTATACCAGAGCACAGGGAAGACACCATTTGAGATAGTGACCGAACAACAACCTAGAGGAGTAGCAAAATTAAGGGATATCAGTAAGGAGAATAAAAGGAGTGCGGAGATAGAAGAATTTACAAAATTCATGGAAACATTGGATACTCAAGTTAAGGAGCATTTTGCGAAGATGAACAATACCTACAAGGAGACAATAGATAAGAAGAGGAGACAAGGAGTTTGCAATAGGAGAGGAAGTGATGGTATATTTGAGAAAGGAGAGATTTTCATTTGGGACATATAAAAAGTTGAAGATGAAGAAGTTTGGACCTTGTAAGATCACTAGGAAGTTTGATTCTGGAAATTCATATGAAGTGGAACTACCAAAGGAGTTTGGCATATCACCTATATTCAATATTGCAGACCTATACCAGTATCATGAAGTCCAGAGTCACCAGAAGACATAGAAGTTGGTTTGCTAGAATATATAGTACATCATCTAGAGGAGATTGAGGAGATTCTAGACAATGGAGTTGGATGTAGTACTAGAGGAAGGAAATACAAGGAATATCTAGTTAGATGGAAAGGAAGACTGGAGGAAGATTCATCATGGATTACTCAAGTTGAGGTGAACTGCATTGGCTTTCCTCTAGCCCTAGGAAAGTGAGAGGCTCACTTTTTTTCAACCTTGCATTTCTGATGCAGGAGCATCCCAGGTTTCAAGCAATCTTGCATCAACCAAAAATTTCTGCATTCATGTTTTCTTGCATTTTAGTAGTTATCTATCTAGATCCATTCTCATTATTTCATACCGCATTGTACCACATTGTAACATCAAAGCTTGTAGAGTAGTATGTTTGATCTTCATTGCAACATCTACATCATATCTAGAATTCAAGTGATTTGGAATATCAACTGCATTTGGATAGAGAGAAATCCTCGACCAATCTTGTATTTTCAAGGGGGTATGTGCAGGATCATCATGGAAAAAATAGGCCCTTAAGTGGCAAAAAATTCAAAAAAATCAGAGTTAGGCAACTTGACATAAAAATTTGAATAAGTTATCTATATTATTTCAAATATATATAAGAATATAGAATCTATAGAAAATTGAATGTAGTTTCTAAACTACTAGGTTTGTTTAAAAAAAATATATCTATTTGGTGAAAATTTGAAATTTCAATGCAGTGGTACTTAAATTTCAGGGAAAAAATAAGAAGTAGGTGTTTGTCTGACCACCCTAGAACCACAATAAAATTATAATATTTTTTTATAATATTTTAGATATAAGTAGAGGACTCATGCCCCGATGTGATGCATATATTTTTGTATTTTTTTTCCAAGTAAATAATTAATTATTATTTTTTATTACAACTTTTTTAAAAATAGAAAAACTCATATGTCTAACCACCTTAACTTGGTCAAAGCTTCATGAAATTCAATTTTTCTTTTTTTAATCCTATAGTGTGTGAAGCATAGAATGCGATGCATGTTTTGGATTCAAAAAATGTGATAACGTTTGAAAGCTATAGATGTTTTTTAATCAGCCTATCAATTAGGACGTTTGTTATAATTTGAATAGAAAATGAATAATAATTACTTATTAAATTCAAAATAAAGCATAATTTATTTCAGTGGAAAGCTAAGAATCTCCTTTAAAAACCCTTTTCGTTTCATCAATTTTGGGTAAAAAAATAGTCATCGGCCACATACCCATGATATTGCCACTTTTTGGCCCATCATGATCCTACACATACCCAAGGGTGCGGACCTATTCTGTGACTTGTAGAGCTCAAGAGATCATTCCATAAGGATGCACATTCATCAAGGAACCTTAATTCTAATCCCCATCGTGTTTTTCCAAGAATCAAAGGAGATTCATTTGTTTTGGCTGACCTTCACACATTTCATCAACTTTGGGGTTTGAGACCTCTTGAGGTGAACGCAGACCCTTCTGGAGCTGGGAATTAGTATATATGGGCATCATGTAGTTGCATTAGGAAATCAATCAAGTAGTGAAGTAGAAAGAAAGATCTAGGGTTTTAAGGGGCTTCGACCCCCATTGTACTTCTGGGCTTTAACACCATATCATGTTGTAATTCTTTATTTTTGTAAACCGGAAGGCAGGACATGTTGCCAGAGAATAATTGATCATCCTTTATATTTTCATATGTGTTTTTTTCTTGTTCATTGAGTTTCCATTGTGCTTACTCTTGCTACAAGGTTGGACAGTTCAATTTTTGGATCCTCCATCCTTGAGTGCACCAATAATTCATGCATTTCTTATGATTATAGAAAAAATAAATTTGTATTTTCCTTTACATGGAGACAAATATTTTGGTTTCTTTCTAATGTAATTGGGTTATAGTTTTCACAAAACTATGCATTTATGGTGTTGTAAATTGGCATATAATAATAAAGATGGAGTAACAAAAAGCATGCTACAACAATATGTTTTAGTAGTATGACATAATTTAAATCAAAATGGATATGTTTGAGCTGCCAATGTATCCTACTTTGAGTTCATCCCATTTTTTATCACCATAAAACTATGGGGAGATTGATCTTTCATTATCTATCACAATTTTTAGGATGTCAAATCAATCATTTTGAAGCTTTGACTTCATCATTAGGTGTAAAAGTAAATAGAGGCACAAGTAGTGAATTTGAACCCAAGGTGTTGAGGAAAGAGACTACTCATTTAATGCAATATTAAAATACATTTAAATTTTATCTTTTATTTCTTATTGACATATCCCTTTCAAACCTCTCATAGGTGCAAGTGCTAGTAAATACAGTCAAATGTACATCCTACTGACTAGCTAGATGTTTCTTTATACTACTATGGAAGGTTTTTTATGTGTCCATTTTCTCAAATAGATCACTTATACCTATACCCATTTTTTCTTCAAAATAATCATATAGGAAATAGTTAGTACCCATTTTTTTTTAAACACATGCATATAAGGATAGATTAGAACTTCCCTTCATAGACATTTTGAGGCCATATAATATAATCTCCTTTATCCTATTCTTGTGGGTTACTCATAGAATAATGGGAAATTAACAAATTGTTTATATATAAAAACCAACTTTAGACTTTCTGAACCGAATCAATATGTCATTAGTAGGTGGGCCAACTGTCTATTGCAAGGAGTAGGTATAGTCCAAATTTTAATATCATTTTTTTTAGTTTTGATATGAGGTGGTGAACACATATGAGATATCCTCATTATATAACTAGCTCACTTGCACCTAAAAGAGGTGCAAGGGTTGCGTCGATAGTTAATTATATATAAGTTAATATCTTATGTGTATAGAAGATACATTAATTTAACTTACATTATATTATGTATAAAATAATATATTTTTATGGATACAATTTTTGAAATACGATCTTGTCTTTAGGTCAATAATTTATCTTCAAGCTATCATTTCTCTTTGTGAATTTTGCTTCATAGTTTTAGTGGTCAGTTTGTTTTCATTAAAAAATTTGGTAATTTAACACCAAATTTGTAATGGAGGTGAAATAGTTATATTGATTGTAATTTATATAGAATGTTATAAATTTGAAAATAGCATCAGGTAGATAGAGAAGCCAAGAATTTTATAAAAGATATTAAAAATGTTCATTGGCATGTTAATATGAGATAATGTCTCAAACTTAAAGAACTATATTTTAATAACTATTGGACAAGGATGCTCTATCATCTAACATTCAAAATTAAATCATTAATAAGCAATTTCTCCTTTGCTTTTATGGCTAGGGGTTTGGGTTCTCCTTGGGTTAACTCACAAGGGTGGTTTTTTTTCTAATAGAGTGGAAAGTGTTTATCAAGTGCCACATAGCATTTACTTGAATTTAAGAACATAAATTGGCTCTTCATCTCAATTTGCATTCCACAATAAGAGTCACAAGTTATATATAGAAGGATAGAGGAATTAGAGGAAGAAATAAGAAAATATGAGATTGAGCAATATTCACATGATGGAAATAACTTCTTTGATCACAATACATTCTATGGCTTCTTTGAGCTATAGTGGTAATTTTTCTATGAAATAAATATAGATGATGGGCATGTGCAGGATCATAATGGAAAAAACAGTCCCTTAAGTGGAAAAAAAATTAGAAAAATCAGAGTTAGGCAACTTGACGTAAATTTTTGAATAAGTTATCTATATTATTTCAAAAATGTGTAAGAATAGAATCTATAGAAAATTGAATGTAGTTTCTAAACTACTAGGTTTATTTTTAAAAATAAAATCTATTTCCAATGAAAATTTTAAATTTCAATGCAGCAATACTTAAATTTCAGAAAATAAGAAGTAGGTATCTGTCTGACCACACTAACCACAATAAAATGATAATATTTTTTATAATATTTTAGATATAGGTAGAGGACTCATGTCCTCATGTGATGCATATTTTTTTGTAATTTTTTCCAAGTAAATAATTAATTATGAATTTTTTATTACAACTTTTAAAAATATAAAAACTTGTATGTCTGACCACCTTAACTTGGTCAAAACTTCATGAAATTCAATTTTTCTTTTTAATCCTACAGTATATGAAGCATAGAATGTGAGACATGCTTCAGATTCAAAAATGTGATACCTTTTGAAAGCTATAGATTTTTTCAATCAACCTATCAATCAGGACTTTAGTAGTAATTCAAATAGAAAATAAATAATAATTATTTATTAAATTCAAAATAAAGCATAATTTATATTGGTGGAAAGCTAAGAATCTCCTTTAAAAACCCTTTTTGTTTCATCAATTTTGGGTAAGAAAAAAGTCGTTAGCCACATACCCTATATATACCCATCATATTGCCACTTTTTGGCCCATCATGATCCTGCACATACCCTGATCTTGGCCTCTATTAAGATGTTGTAAATAGCTTCTTTAAGCACAATACATTTTACTACTCAATTTTTTCAGTTGTAATTATACCACTGAATTGGAGTTTTCCCAATTTATCGTAAGAAAATGGTAGAAATCAAATCTTTGCAATGAGAATATTATGGGATTTTATGAGATGAAAAAACATATTAAAAAAGATGCAAAAAACCTCCAAGAAGGGCTGCTTATAAAATGAATTATAGTGAAAGTGACCAACCAATGACAAGGTGAACACAAAATTGGGCAAGAGATGAGGTATATGTCGATATTAATATTTCTTAGTGTGCAAGAGCAACATGAAAGACCTTTATGAGAACGAAACTCGCTACTCAACCAATGAATGAGAACATTGAAATTGAAAGACCAAAGAAATACTGTATGATGGAACATATAGGGATCATTTCTTATCATGGTTGGTTGGTGATCCAAGCATGAGTTTTCTACTACCTCTTTACCATATAAATTTAGAAACTTATTCCAAGACTCGAAGTCATTTGATAAGAAAATACAAATAAATGAAAATTCAAATAAGCAAGAATTGTAAAGCATACATGTGGTTGAAGAATATTCCAAATAATCAAATATGGACTATATATTCATTGTGTTCCTCACTATGTGATAAAAGGAATCTTGTAAATCCATAAAAATTGGAAGTAAATAGCATGAATAAGCTTAAAATAAGTTACATTTCAAGCAAACAATATAATGTCATTATTTTACATATTTGATATTCACTATTAATAAAAAATGTAATCATAAAGAATTCATTTTTTCTACATTATTTTGGATCTCAGTCTATATTTGATGAAAACGAAGAGTCCTCTAGTTAGATGAGAACCTAGAGGCGTATAAGAATAATAATTCATGGCTCATTTTGTATTGATTTATGAAAAAAAAAATTTAAACAAGATTAAATGTTTTTTATATCATATTATGCATGTAGCAGATTGTATAAAATATTTGTAACACTATTATTCAAAAAAATTGTACCTTGCTACTCAACATAACAATGAATGCGATTACTGTGATATGTGCATGTACTTATAGCTAGTGTTCCTATTATTAGTGATTGATAAGTTTTAGGATATTCCACCAGTTAACAAAAATATTGGCAATATATATGCACAACAATACCAATCCAACACTTCTACTTAATAATTTTCAAAGGCATTAAGCTTACAATAATTTATGTTCAGGAATTTCTCTTATTTCTTCTCAAATTTTTCACTACTTCTAGCAACATAGATCAATTTTATCTAATAATATCTAGTAGAAATAAATGGGTAACCATCAAGTCCAAAGGATTTATCTTTGTTAAAAGAGAAAATCATATCTTTGAGCTTCATTACTGTGATAGGCTTCAAGAGTTGGTTATTGTCCATTTCAACCGTTGCTTTTATAAGGTTGCTAGTAAATTTTGTTGAGGTTGTATAACTTGGATGCAAATGTTCAAAACCAATAACAAGCTTTTGTAGAGGCACCTGGCGGCTTTACAAATAATTTCAGGCACAGATTAGAGGATCTAGTTGTTGCTTTCCTTTATGGCTAGCACCACATTTATATGTTCTTTGTTGAGGATGCTTTTATAAAAATAGGCTATGCCACTATGTTTCCATCCCCACAAGGATTCATTTTTCTCAATATTTAACACTAGTAATGTTATATTTTTCTAGAGGGAAGCTAGCCGATGTGATCCTTCTTTCTGTTGATAGGCCATTCCCATGGTGAATTCCTATTCCTTGGTCCTTTTTTAGATTTTAGTCTTGATTTCGTCAGTCTTGGTGAAAATTTTGTCAAAGATATTGTAATTCAAAATTTGAATAAATTTTCAATCATGTTCTAAGTTTTTTTTAATGTCCAATTATCTATCCATGAATTTTAAGTTGTTTCCCACCTTAACGTAACTCTCTTTGGTGGCATCAAGATATGTGAGGTGAATGCTTTCAAATTTGAAGTTCAACTCCATTTCTATCTCTTGTTTTGAATTTTTTTAACAATGATCAAATGGTGTGGCATCCTAGATGTGATTGTTAATTTGTTCTTAACAGTGATCCAATGGCTTGTTATCATGATATGATCAATTCTTTCCACAATAAATTTCCTCCTTTCCTTTTATTGGACCAAGTGAAAGATCTATCTTGGAAGTCGAGATCAAGTAGACCAACCCCCTGAATAACCTCCCTGAGTGTTTCCATTATGCTTGTGTTGAATCCATTGCCTCACTTTTTTTTCATTGAGGGATTTGATAGTGTTAAAAATTTAAAATCACCTGTTAGGATGATAGGCTCATCTTTATTGAGGGTTAGCCAATTGGATTGGTTTGAGGTATGTCATTTGAGAATTACATTGTGGGGAATTACATATATTTACTATTACATATATTGGGGGGTTTTCAATTGGAATGAAAAGAGGAAAGAAACTATACTCCAAGGAAGGCTTGCCAAAAAATGATTATATACCTAAATGGATCTTATTTTATCATTGTTTTTTTGGGGCATTGGAGTTGAATAACTTTTTTTCAATGGAGGAGAACCAAATCTATCTCAATAATGAGGAATTTGGTTTGAGCTAGGTTTTTTCGGGTACTCCAATACCTCAAATATTCCACAATATATGTCTTGGCTTCTATCAACTTGGATTGATTGGTTTTGGGTGTTCAAATCTAAATGATTTTGTTGAAGATTTCATCTGGATTAGTCTTTATAATGGTTATGTGGTGTCATCATTTGGTGACTTCCTCTTCTTCTTTCTTTGTCCCTTGCACTTTTGACTATCACATCCATAGACCCTTGGGTATTAAATCTCCAAAAGAGAGTTAATTTGTAGTTGATATATATGTCTTTTGAAATGTGTGATATACGAGATTGATTATGTTGGTCAAAATATTACAAAACCCTGCCTTCCTTTACACTTTGATGGAAGTCCATACCTTGTTCGAAAGTGCCCATTTTGGCATAAGTAGGATGCTGAAAAAATTTGGGGATTTTTACTTTACACATGCCAATTGCATTTTCTTGAAAGTTTTTTGTGCAAGGACATTTCATGAAATCACATTTCTATGAGGAATTATGTCAAATAGTTCAAAAGCCTTGTCATAAAGTATAACAGGGTAAGAAACTAGGAAGATTAAGGCCCTGTGCCTTTTCCAAAAAAAATAATTAACTAGAAAATAAACATTTGACTTATTAGTGGCAACAAGCGGCTCATGGGAATAGTTGTTAAACATCTCAGTGAGAAGAGCAATACAATTCATTTCAAGCTTGGGTAATATACTCTTAATTCAATCCATCAATCTCAGGGACTCAATTAGTAGGCAGGTGAGATGGGCTCTAGGAAAATTCACCATCAACAATTCATTGTTGGAAAATTCACTGTCATGACAAATTCACCTCAAGGAAAATTCACCACCAACAATTAATTACAATTGTTTGTAAAATTGTAAAATTGTCAATAAATTGTAATGGAGGCTCTATTATTAATGGGTGAAAATTATACTTTTGCAAAAATAAATTTGAAATATTGAAAATATATTAAAAAATGTTAATGTGATTAATTTTGTGATGAATTGGTGATGGTGAATTTTCTTTGAAATGAGTTTATCTTGATAGTGAATTTCTAGACAGTAAATTGTTGTGATGAATTTGCCCATATGCAAATGTTGTAAAAATTAAATAAAAAGAAACTTGTCACATTGCAATCACACAAAAATAAGTAATGGTGATTGTAGTAAAACAGAAGCACTGAAAATATTAAAAATTATCATGATTGCAAAGTCTTACATCCAGTAGCAACAAAGCTAATGAGAGAAAACGAGGCATAATTTGCAAGAAAAATAGTTTGGAACCTATGAGTGCAAATTTTTTGGTGAAATGAAACAAACCAAAAAAAGTCTCCCTACAGTTGTTGATTCAATATATTTATACCAAGCAGATAAGATTTTAAGATTTTTTCAGATTTGATCCCAAATCTGATTTGATTTAATCCAAATGATTTTTATAGAAGATTTGGCTTTAAATAGCAACCGTGTGCTGAAAAATCAGTGATAAAAACCACTCAATTTAATGGCAATCCAAAAGTTGTATGATAGTGTGAGACAAAGCGGGAGGAAAGTTTTTGGTGTAAGACATCAGGCATGAGACAACATTCTAGGTGAAATATCGTACAAAATATAGCCTATCAGCTAAACAAGTCCTTCAATCCATGCCTTCAAACGTCAACACAGTTCTATTGAGTAATGATGATGGCGAAGAAGCATTTAGCTGTTGGAATATAATATTCTACACTCAACAGATTTGTCCAAGTCAACCCCACGTTAGATTGAAGACCATCAACTTGCCCCAACGTATATCATCAGCATTAAATTTTGGTTGGTATTTTTGAATTTGAAAATGAGTGTTATTTTTGGGCTTGCAACAACCACAGCATACCTGCAACAATTAATGAAATTAGGAAAATTTGAAATTTGAAACTAAGAGCTCATTCTCATGAGCTTGAAATAAGACAAGACAAAAAGGAATGTCTTAGCAACCGTTGAAGAGTAAGAAGTCGAAAGTTTTTCTATTGAAGTGAAGACCCTGTAGCAGCAGATGAAGTGGATAATGCTCAACACAGAATCAGTAACAACAGCAGTATAAGGAATTTTTTAGTAGACACAACACATTGTCAGTTGTAGCTACATGATTGTAGCAGCTTATATATTTTGGGGTGAGTGTAGCACCTTTTGTATTGGACATTTTTTCAAGTTAGTTTATGTTTATTTTTGCAGTGTAAATAAAGAATGTCCTCTGAGTTTTTGTATTATGAAGCAAATATGGAATATATGCAAAGTTAGTTTTCTGTCTATTTTGGCTTGTTGATGATTCGCTACCTCTATGCATATTCTATGTGTTTTATGCTTTGTCCATCCTATCACAGTAGTGACTTTGTGTTTTATTCCACCCCTGCCTCCCCAACAAGTGGTATCAAAGCCCTATTTTTCTGGGTAGTAATTTTATTGTGGGTGTCTTTGGTAAAGCCCTAGGTTATCTAGGCATTGTTTAGTCTTCTCAAATTTGAGAAATATGGTAGAAGGTGACAGCAAAGGTTGGCAGTAGCCACCGAATTTTGATGGGAAGAATTATGATATATGGGCTAAGAAGATGAGAACCATCTTAGTTGCAAATGACCTATGGGAGTTAGTCACAAATGGGTTCAATGATATCACAGACCCAAATGCATTTGCAGACCTTTCAAATGCATAAAAGAATCAATTGAAGGAGACCCAGATGAAGGATGCAAAATCCCTTAGCTTGATTGAGGCATCTTTGAGTGACGCTATTTTCCCATGTATTGTAGCATCAAACTATGTAAAACAAGCTTGGGATATATTGCAAAATAGTTATAAAGGTACTAAAAAAGTGAGGTTAGCTAAGTTGCAACTCTTGAGAATAAATTTTGAGACTCTACAAATGAAGGATAATTAATCTATTTCAGATTTCCACACCAAATTCTCCACCTTGGTAAATCAGCTAAGAGTCAATGGAGAAACAATGGAAGAGCAAAGGATTATTGAGAAAATCCTGGGAAGTTTGCCTACTAAGTTTGACTATGTAGCTATTTCCATTTAAGAGGCAAAATACTTGTCTCAAATGACTATAGATGAGTTGATGGGTTCACTACAAACCCATGAGCACTGGTTGAATAGATCTGCTCCTTCCTTAGAGCAAGAATTCAAAGCTCAGACCAATCAAAGAGGTCAGGGAAGAGGAAGAAATGACATAGTAGAGTTCAAAGAGGCAGAAGTAGAAACAATTATGGAAGAGGAGGTTTTGATAGTACAGAGGAGCCAAGCAGCTCACAGTCAACAAACCAGTACCAGAAGAAAAACAATAGCTCAAAGCAGAGGTCTGACAAAAGTAATGTGCAGTGTTATTACTGTCACAAATATGGCCATTATGCTAGTGAGTGTAGAAAGAAGTAGTGTGACCATGGAGGCCAAAATGCTAATGTAGAAAATGAGAACAAAGCTGAAAATGACAAACAATCAAATGTTTTCATTGTTTGTAACCTTGTTGAATGCAACAATGATGAAGTATGGTACTTGGAAAATAGACGCAACAACCACATGAGTGGTAACAAGAACTTCTTTGCTTCCATAGATAGTAGTATAAAAAATGATATCAAAATGGGAAATGATGAGAAGGTTCCCATCATTAGAACAGGTGTTGTCAGCATCCAAATGAAGAATGGTGAGAAGCAACAAATCCAAGATGTCTATTATGCCCCCGGCATAAAACATAACCTATTGAGCATTGGAAAAATGGTCCAAAACGGTTACAAAATCCTGATGGAGAATGGAGAATGCAAGATATTTGATAGAGGAGGTAGCAAAAGAGTGATGGTTGTAGTGCAGATGACGATAAACAAAATGTTTCCTCTCAAGATGCACATAGTGTCTGCGACAAGAACAATAGACTATCAGCAACAACATTGTTCATCAGCACTCACAGCAGTTGCACAACAGTCATCAGTCAAACAACAGTTTTCTTTCAAGAAAGTCATCAAAGACCCATCCAAACTATGGAATTTAAGGTATGGGCACTTAAGATTTTCAAGTTTGAGTTTATTGTCTAGAAAAGGAATGGTTAGGGGTTTACCATCCATTGTACAACCCGATGGCAAGTGTGAGGCTTGCATTTTAGGAAAACAAAATAGGTAGTCATTTCAATTTGGGTATTCTAGGAGAGAAAAATCACCTCTTGAGTTAGTGCACTCATATTTATGTGGACCCATGAAAACCCACACTTTAGCTGGAAATACATATTTCATGACTTTTATAGATGATTACAACAGAAAGATTTGGGTCTATTTCTTGAAAAATAAATCGAAAGCCTTTGAGAAGTTTAAATGGTTTAAGGAAGCAGTTGAGAAGGAGAGTGGTCACTATATCAAAGCCCTTAGAATAGATTAAGAGGGAGAGCACTTCTCCAATGAATTTCTGAATTTTTGTAGGAATGAGGGAATTCACAAATAATTTACAACAAGGTATACCCCACATCAAAATGGAGTGGCAGAAAGGAATAATATGACCATTCAAGATATGGTGGAAAGTATGTTGAAAGCAAAAGGGCTGTCACACATATTTTGGGGAGAAGTTGTAGCAACAACAATCTATATATTGAATAGGTTCCCCACAAAAGTCATTCGTGATAGGATTCCATAAGAGGCATGGACAAATAGAAAATGGAGTGTTGAGTACTTAAGAATATTTGGGTGTGTGGAATACACACTTGTGCCAAAAGAGAAGAGGCAGAAATTTGATGACAAAGGAGAAAAGTGTATCTTCATAGGCTATAGTGAGGAGTCAAAAGCCTACAAATTGTACAACCCCATCACCAAGAATG